>LULA01018446.1:0-10005 GCA_002091835.1 Anopheles maculatus | reverse complement strand
GATAACATATTGTGACGAGTAGTTGTAAAATACCGTTTTCTCTTACCACATCTGGTGTTAATTGGTAACGCATGATTGTGCCTTTCGCACCACAACACGTACCAACCAAACCGTTAAAATCAGTGAAACTGGGAATCCTACACAAGCGATCTCCATGCCGGAAAATATAAAACGTGCCATAATAATAAGCTTCCAATACAACATCTATTTTCTACACCGGTTTGTAGAGAAAGTTCGAAAAGCAAACTACATAACTAAAGAACCAAAAAACGTAATTTTATTTATTTTTATTTTCGATTATATGCCTCATACTTCGATTTTAGTCCGTCTTCGTATCGGGATGATGTTCAGAATACGAAAGGTTGTGCATCGATACTCTGCTGGACCGGCCCCCTGGTAGCAAGCAATTTGTTGTCCGACCAGCCAAATTGTGATTACTTGTTAAGCCAAGAAAGAGTAATTTTTAGCCATGTGACGAACGCTACATTGCATAAAGTGTGCAAACACGATACACAATCCACCAACAGAATCAGGAAGTAACAGTGCCGAAAAACAAGGGCGACTGAAACTCTATCTAGAGCACTACCAAAAGTGGTACCCTCACAATGTGGGCATCCACATTTTCGTGTGTAAGTGTGTCTGTTTAGTGTGGCGTGTGTGCTGTGCTGTGTCCCCCCCAACTGAACCATTTGATGAAACGCAAAAACCATGTGAATCGTGCGGCTCCGTCGTCTCAAGGTTAGCCTACATTATTGCGAACTTTGGCGATAACGTCGCGGATACAACCAGGCACCCAGCATACATAGCAGAGTGGTCAAATCACAGCGCCCCCGGCAAGATGCGGATGGGGAAACGGGGGGACGAGGACGAGGACGAACATCCAAAAATTGAAACCAATACACACGCACAACACAAGGCCCACAGTGTCTTACAAAACGCGACAAAGAAAAAACAAAAACCCTGACGCTGTCGGGACGCGCGGTGCCGCCGAAGAAGGAGCGAGAGACGATTGACAGAAGGAATTTCGCGAGTTATTCCATCTAATTCGGTTCTATTGGCCCCCTCCACCCCACCCACAGGCACAAACCAAGAATTTATGTTCGAGCGCCGCCAAACGTTGGCGATACACTGGTTACGCGCCGTCGCGTATTCGTAAGGTGTAGTGGGCTTCTTTTTTTTTTCGCGCTTGCTGCTTCCTCGATCGGGTGCAAGATCGCCGCGCAGATGATCATCGTGCAAAAAAACAAAAAAAATACTAAAACTCCGGCACATGTGCGTATACACAGGAAAGGAACGCCGTGTGGTTGGGATGGTTACTAGAGAGCGGAACGAGCGGGATCCGGTTCTTGCTGCTCACGCTGCTGGGGCGCTGTGTCCACACGGCATGCAACGCATGTGTGCGTGCCATTTAAAAGTGTGTTCTCTTTCTTTCAACCTTTCATCTCGTTCTTGCCTCACATTTCATGTGGTAAGGGTGGATTTAAATGGCCGTCTCACGCGTCAAGGGTATGAGTCTCATCGCGAAAGAAGTAAATGCGTTTGACCCCCCACAGTCGGCTAGTCGGCAACTATGCGCGCTGGTGGGGAGAAACTTTTCTAGCTCCACACACACACACGCACACGCACACTTTGTGCGAGGTTGTTCACTACCCGGTGCCAGTTCTGAAGGTTTGCCTCGCTTACAATGCGATGAGAGTGGTTTTTGCTCTCTCACACACCTTCTGCTCCGCTTCGTTCTCCCATGCTGCTGTGCTACAACTTCAATCAAACGCACAATCTCATCCACGCCAGTACAATGCGGGACGCATGGAGGCCGTCCGGACGGGCGGGATAGACAGCTGTGTTATGCGCAAAAATCGGCTGATTTGACCGTGCGCGCCAGTGTTCACCCCCGGCAGAAAGGTTCAAGGTGAGAGAGACCAGCAGCGAGAAGTGTGTGACGCGAACCAGGCGTAGCTCTCCACATGAGAGTGGATGCGCGCATGAAACGAGGGAATGAGATATTGCGCGCCAACAAGTAACGTGTCGTCCGACCAACCATGTGCCCCGGCAAACTCTCCCCACCCTCCCGGTGGGGCTACTCCCGTTCCGGGTGGTCAGCATGGTTGTGGCATGCCTGCCTCGCCTCAAACTTCCCCACACCCAACAGAGCGCTGTGGTGGTATGGTTGGTTGGGAGCTCTCTCGAAGAGTTTTCGTTCCAGCGCACAACCATGTTCACAATGTATGCGTATGATATGCTTATTTTGCTCTTCATGCAGCAGGACTTTATTAAATTAGGTGCGTCTTTCTTGATTGAGATTTGCTGATCGAGACAGTTCGCCGAATTCAGGGCCATTTCAACAGAACTTCAAATTGTATCCGGCGTATGTTCGCAAAGCTGCCGGTTGCAAATGAGTCACACGTATGTTGAGCAGGTTTTTCTATTTTGAGTCATCACTTATTTCATGTGCTGTTGCATGAACCGAAAATAATAAATGTCTTCGAAGCTGCAGTGCACATTATCTCATTGACATGAAGCCACGATTAATATGATACACACACACATTGGTTGGCATAATCTTACAGCTTGTTTTAATTGCTAACCTGTATTTTAGAATCATCGGCAAAACGAAGGCCTGTAAGATACGATACAAACATCGAAAAACAGTGGAGACCCTGAACGCAGCCATTGAACCATTGACAAGACATAGTGAAAGACACGCACTTCAAGAAGTATGAGACAACTTATGTATGTGCATTTATCAATCAGATTTATACGCTCACACAAACAAACGCAACGGTTCATCGATATATCTCATAACTATGTATCAATTTGCGAAATAAATGCAGTTGCAATAGTTGAACACTGAAATAATAATAAAGAGCCATAATAGTAAGTAACAGCAGTATTTTCCTACTAAACTGAATCTCAAAAATGATTTTATAGGAATCGTTTAGCTTTTTTACTAAATTTACTATTTAGTTTCATTTGGGTCTCTAGTTTCTTTTTTGGTTCGAAACAAGTTGGCCCCGGTTAGCTGCCACCTGAAGAAAGCGTGATCTAGGACACACTGCCCTACGCACATCCTTCCCTTTGTATTCTGTACACCGTACTAACAGTACTGGCCAGTGGCGAGAAAAGAGCAAATAAGCAAATTCACAACACGCTTTAAAAGCAGTAGTCCTTCCAGTAGCTATTTTTAGTGCCTCCCAAATAATCTGGCACATCGTGGGAACGTGGATACAGTGTCCCAAATAGCATCCCTCCTCCCCGGCTGGACCACGTAGCGCGAAAGTTGCACGAACTCAAACGTCTGCAGAAAATGCATGTTACCCAGGTCCCTCTTCAAGTACATCCAGAAAAAAAGCATCTCACACACACCCAAGGATAACCACTTTTGTGGAGGTAAGAAAATGAACGTAAGACAAAGATTGACCAACAAACAGCCAGCCAACTACAGGGACGAAAAACGGAAAATTCCACAAATCCAACAGCATAATTTCGAGGAACGGGCACAGTCGTGCCGCGGCGGAGGTTTAAAGGGCTGATGCAATAGGACACGCTGGTTACATGTTGACCTTCGGAATCGAATATTCGCTTTTTAGCATTTTACACTTTTCGTACTACTGAATGTGAGGAATATATTGTACCAACTAACATAAGCTATAAAGGAATGAAGATGAAATTTGTCTCTGATCAAAGTTCGATCGCATTTATCAATTAGGTCAAAATGTAAACGCCTAATTATATTGTGCCTGTTCACAATTTTATTTTTTTATTCCCTCAATATTTAGGGTTAAGCGCATTTATAACCGGAGCGCGGTTATCATCTTGATCATTCTTCTGTGTTACTCATATTAACTTATTAACCTCTAACAAGGAAAACTTCTGAACGATATCAATGATTTGCGAGTATGTTTCATAAAAACCAAGCAGCTGAACCTACGACATCATCATTTATTGCCAACGCCAGCAAAAATTATGTGGCCTAGTAAGATAGTGGCGAGAAAAGGATAGACGTCCCCCTACACTACAGTGGGTGGCAACAAACAAAAACGTCTGGTCGAGACGATATGCTCCAGAAAGTTTTGCACCCAGTGCATTATATGCCTGCCAAGGCCCTACCCTACCATTTGCGAAAATGAAGGCACCAACGACCAAAACAGATAATCATTTCCTTTAACCCTTTGCCCGGGGGTCGATCCCTTTTTATTCGCGCACACTGTTACTGTCGGTAGAAAAGGGACGCCACCGGCTTCGGGGCGTACATCGGGAAAAAGGTGCATCACAATGCACATCACACAACCCACCCAATCGTACACACACTTCATCATCATTCATTTGCTGCATGTAGCCGCCACCAGAACGAGACGTAGGTCGGCAGCCTTCTTCTTCGCCAGGCAGCTCTCGGCCCTCCGCTGGCTATACCATCATCCGTCGACTACCGGCTCGACTCAAGGTGATCCATTCGTCGTGCCGGGAGCGTATTTAAGCCCACAAACCGGAACGAACGTGTAAAGATAGTGAAACTCCCTGGCATCAGAAGTCCTTTGGTACCGTGGGCGAAGAAGAAACATATACGTCCTGGACAACGACGAAACGAGTACTGATTAGTGGCCGCTATAGCCGTAGCGGGATGTCATCTTGCCCCGGTTGATTTATATATTTCGCTTACATGCTATTTTTTATCAAAATAATCCATACTCTTCAATTTAGACTGTCCCACTAGCCTCTCACATGAAATGAACTAAGAAAATATTGGAAAAACAAAAAATACGCCAAAGTCGCTATTTAAAAGTTTGCAAGTGCCATTTCAAGAGTTTGCATGCATTTATGTTTGCAAATGAGCGTCGCAGCAGATAGGTCATTTCTTACTATGGGGGAAAATGTTAATGCAACCATGTTTCCCCTTACGACCACCAGCCTCGTGCAAAACTCAATCCGACGACACAGACGGACGGACGGACGGACGGATGGATGGATGGAAAGACAGACAGGCAGGCAGCATCGGACAGTCGACAGACAACAAACGGATGGTAAGACGATCCAAAGACGACGATAGCACACCACTGTGCAAAGGTTCCGTTTCGTTTAGCCGATGATTATATTTCTCCTTTCGCTCTCACACACAAGGAGCTGGAAGCAAGGTGACGATGGTGTGCAGGATACACACTCAAAAGCTGACCAACACCGATAGCGCCAGGGGGACGATGGTGAGAGCACACGGCGAGAGAAGAGCTCCATTAAGGCAGACTGTGACGCTTGCAGTCACTGCAACCGACACCGACCACCACTGATCTTCCACCGAGCTGAGCTGCAGCCACAGCACATCACATACACAGCGTACGTCCCATTGCAGCAGAGCTAAAGTAACCTCAACCCTAAAAGCCCCACTACCACCACACACAATCACAGGAGGATCGTCGTAAAACGGGAGTAGTACAAAAGCAGTGCGGCACACAACACAGCTGCAGAGCAACACCGCCCGTAACCGAGTGCATGTTTTGTCTCGTTTTTATCCATTTGCTGGCCGCGCTCGCCATGCGCATGCCCGCAACGAAATGCATTTTACGAAGTGCAGCAGACGCGTCCCCCTGTCCTGCCTGCCTGCCTGCCCGCCCGGCTACTACTACTACTGCCTACCCACTCAACCCACACGGCTTGCGGCGATAAAGGCTACGGGCCCCGCACTAGTGCAGACAGATCAGCCGGGTCGATTGGCTGGCTGGCTGGCTGGCTGACTGGCTGACTGGTTGGTTCACTGGTCAGTTAAAAGCAGACATGCAATTTTTACGCTCTCGTTTCCTCTACAGCTCTACACTCCCACGTCACTCATCTCTTCTCGTCCATGTGCTCCCCCCTCTACACGGTGCATGAGGAACGGCAAGTGCGGGTGAACGAGTCACAGGCGCAGACTAAATATGTATTCGCTGCAGTCTGCATTTCGGGGAGCTGCTGCATCACTATGCAATAAATGTATATGTACATGCATTGTTATATACGTATATGAGGCACTTATGTGCGTTTGCGCGTGTTGATGACCTACTTTTACACCGGCAGTAGATGCGCGCGCGTCCCTTACCCGGTATTTTTGCCATTGCCGTTCTGCCTGGCTATCATTTTGACTCAGCGTTTAAAAGTCCTCGAACGAACAAACGTACTGTTACAGTGGGACGTGCGTCTACTCCTGTCAGGCTAGCGAAACATCATATGACGATTTAATGCTTTTAACACCGAACGCCTGCATTTCAACCTGTTAATGTTTCGATCGATACTTTCTTTACATTTTCTATTTATTTATAACTTCTACTTTTCCTATGCCGCAGGTACACATTTATCTTTTTATCGTTGCAAACGCGTTGGGCATAAGCATTATACAGCAATTTGATAAATAATTTTGCATCTAGCTTATGCAGTTTGATATGAGTTAGTATCAGTTGGCTGTTGGCCATAATATTATGTTGAAGAATAAATAAAGCCTAAAATGCAACCAAACCCAACGTTTATAGTACAATCAAAGACTTCCTCCTTGTACGAAATTTGTCGTCTCTCCTCTATACGTGCGGTTCATCCTGATACTCATCCTGGCATCGTGCACCAAATATTGCAACACACTTTAATGATTTTAAGTGTCTAAAACGCGTTTTCCCCGGTTTTAGCGCCATGATTCATGCTCATGCTTTGCCCAAATAACATACCAAAGACCAGGCCCACGAGAAGTGAGACCGGCGGAGACAAAAGTAGATCGGCTTGCCATTGCCAATCTAAATTTTGCCACAGGAATGAGCGCACTCGGGAAACAAACAACACACACACACACCGCACAGACCAATATTGGAAGCGCGCTGGCTCAACAAGTTTCCTCTTGGCGAAAGATTTGCTTCTGTATTAATGACAACGAGAGAGAGAAGAAAAAAACTGCAAAAGGAGGTGTGAAAAGAATGGGAGCAACAGCGGCAGCATTCGGCAAATAGGCCATGGCGAAATTTAGAACTAATATCAACAGGGGCACGATTCACGAAAGAGCAGCAGTTCCACTTCCACACCAGGGATGGGAGGATGGCAGGCAGCGGCGCAATGTGATTGTCGGTGCAAGTGGAATGATGGTTGGAGTTTCCGTGTTGCTTCTTCAAGGCTGAATCAGTTTAAAGATAGCATCGCTTGTGTCAGCCGTTAACATGCACGCGGTAGAAGTTCTCGTTCAGGAAGCAGCATTCACAGACGGACGGGATTTCGTAAAACCGGAATGAACAGAGCAAGAAATATCATCCCAGTCTGCAGAATTTCAAGATAGCATGTGGTGTTGATTCTGCTGCGCCACGCTACAATCGAGACGCTCAAAAGGTAGGCGTAGAAAAGCAGCAATTTGGATACTCACCCTACTTTGCATAGTTTGCGTCGACGAGCAAGTGATAAAACGTGCTCCCGATAATACTTTCATTAACGCACGATTGCGTGCCGCCAATGATTAAAAATAGTTTAAGAATAGAGAAAACGTTCGCAAAAAAATGCTCTAGCACCATGCATTGATGCGTTGATTATATTTTTAACTCAGTTCATTTTCAAGGACTCTCTCCTTTCAGAACGTTTGGGCGTCGAAACTTGCATTCTTCGTTGCACCCACCATGTGCAGATGCAATGGAAAAGGAAAAAGTATCCGTACGAAAATACGTCTTCTACAATGAGGTAGATCAGTGCGGGGGTCCTATTTACATTGACTGTTTCGCTCTGTTACAAGACAAAACAATATTTCGAACGCGTATATGAATAAAATGGCCACCAATTCCTAATGTCAGAAATCCCTATCGAAACCAGTGTGCACCAAAAGTTTGAACAAACTCACAATAAGCTCTATTTATAAACTCAATCACGCGATCAATTATGCATTAAAATCAGTGCTCCAAACAGGCGCATTGCATTCGCATCACACATTTTACCAACAGCTGCAGCCAGCATGGCTAAAGCAGGAAGTAGATGCATCACGTGTGCAATTACGTTCGGTCATCGGTTAATTGCGCGATGTTTTCCCACAAAGTGTCGCTGTGCTAGACACAACAACATAACTTGGCAAGATTCAAGAAAAATAAAAAAATATACATAGAAAACACGACGGGTATGTGCATCACAATGCACATCACACAACCCACCCAATCGTACACACACACTTCATCATCATTCATTTGCTGCATGTAGCCGCCACCAGAACGAGACGTAGGTCGGCAGCCTTCTTCTTCGCCAGGCAGCTCTCGGCCCTCCGCTGGCTATACCATCATCCGTCGACTACCGGCTCGACTCAAGGTGATCCATTCGTCGTGCCGGGAGCGTATTTAAGCCCACAAACCGGAACGAACGTGTAAAGATAGTGAAACTCCCTGGCATCAGAAGTCCTTTGGTACCGTGGGCGAAGAAGAAACATATACGTCCTGGACAACGACGAAACGAGTACTGATTAGTGGCCGCTATAGACGTAGCGCGATGTCATCTTGCCCCGGTTGATTTATATATTTCGCTTACATGGTATTTTTTATCAAAATAATCCATACTCTTCAATTTAGACTGTCCAACTAGCCTCTCACATGAAATGAACTAAGAAAATATTGGAAAAACAAAAAATACGCCAAAGTCGCTATTTAAAAGTTTGCAAGTGCCATTTCAAGAGTTTGCATGCATTTATGTTTGCAAATGAGCGTCGCAGCAGATAGGTCATTTCTTACTATGGGGGAAAATGTTAATGCAACCATGTTTCCCCTTACGACCACCAGCCTCGTGCAAAACTCAATCCGACGACACAGACGGACGGACGGACGGACGGACGGATGGATGGATGGAAAGACAGACAGGCAGGCAGCATCGGACAGTCGACAGACAACAAACGGATGGTAAGACGATCCAAAGACGACGATAGCACACCACTGTGCAAAGGTTCCGTTTCGTTTAGCCGATGATTATATTTCTCCTTTCGCTCTCACACACAAGGAGCTGGAAGCAAGGTGACGATGGTGTGCAGGATACACACTCAAAAGCTGACCAACACCGCTAGCGCCAGGGGGACGATGGTGAGAGCACACGGCGAGAGAAGAGCTCCGTTAAGGCAGACTGTGACGCTTGCAGTCACTGCAACCGACACCGACCACCACTGATCTTCCACCGAGCTGAGCTGCAGCCACAGCACATCACATACACAGCGTACGTCCCATTGCAGCAGAGCTAAAGTAACCTCAACCCTAAAAGCCCCACTACCACCACACACAATCACAGGAGGATCGTCGTAAAACGGGAGTAGTACAAAAGCAGTGCGGCACACAACACAGCTGCAGAGCAACACCGCCCGTAACCGAGTGCATGTTTTGTCTCGTTTTTATCCATTTGCTGGCCGCGCTCGCCATGCGCATGCCCGCAACGAAATGCATTTTACGAAGTGCAGCAGACGCGTCCCCCTGTCCTGCCTGCCTGCCTGCCCGCCCGGCTACTACTACTACTGCCTACCCACTCAACCCACACGGCTTGCGGCGATAAAGGCTACGGGCCCCGCACTAGTGCAGACAGATCAGCCGGGTCGATTGGCTGGCTGGCTGGCTGGCTGACTGGCTGACTGGTTGGTTCGTCGGTCAGTTAAAAGCAGACATGCAATTTTTACGCTCTCGTTTCCTCTACAGCTCTACACTCCCACGTCACTCATCTCTTCTCGTCCATGTGCTCCCCCCTCTACACGGTGCATGAGGAACGGCAAGTGCGGGTGAACGAGTCACAGGCGCAGACTAAATATGTATTCGCTGCAGTCTGCATTTCGGGGAGCTGCTGCATCACTATGCAATAAATGTATATGTACATGCATTGTTATATACGTATATGAGGCACTTATGTGCGTTTGCGCGTGTTGATGACCTACTTTTACACCGGCAGTAGATGCGCGCGCGTCCCTTACCCGGTATTTTTGCCATTGCCGTTCTGCCTGGCTATCATTTTGACTCAGCGTTTAAAAGTCCTCGAACGAACAAACGTACTGTTACAGTGGGACGTGCG
>LULA01018440.1:0-10025 GCA_002091835.1 Anopheles maculatus | reverse complement strand
AGTGGGGAAGCGTAACGCGAGGGCAATAATCGGGTTTTTGCGGGATACACACACACACACACATAAAAAGAAAGAAAGTATATTTCCCGCTGCTCAAGATTTTCCACTTATTTGTGTGAGGTTTTCTTTATTCTTTTTTTTTCCACTCCAGAAAAAATTGTACACCGACTTTTCATTCTGATTTGGAGACGCTTTTTTGTTGCTTTGGTAGTTCCGTTTTGTTCGCCGTTCGCTTCTTGGGATTTCTTGGCGCCCCAGAATTCTACAGGATTCGCCAGGATAAATAATAATATTTGTTACAAGTCGGTCTCCTGTTCCGCTCTGTTTTCGAGCTCCCTCTCACACACACACACACACACACACACACACGCTTTTGTTTCGCGCTATTCGATCTTTCAATTCATTTGTCCTTTTTCCATTTTTGTTGTTGTTGTTGTTGTTGGTGTTTGCTTTACTCTTGTTCCTTGTACAACGAACCGGTATGTGGTGAAGATTAAAAAAAGGGAGAGAAAATATCCCAAGTGCCTTATTTGCTTACGGGCTTTCTATTTTGTCGATGGTTAGCTTTCCATCGGAGTCGGAGTTCGGTAAGCTGCTGGGTCCCCGTCTTGCCGGTATATGGACGCCTTAAGCTGACATTAAACTTCCATGGAACGCTTCATCCCGCGTTGCATAAAGCACCAAAGCAACGAGAGAAAAGCATATTTTCTTTCGTGCTACATTACTTAGCTTTAGGGTTTTGCTACTAAGAACGTGTAAAAGTTGATCAAATTATTCAAGTGCAGGTCTTTCGCTTAGCGTTGGTAGGTTTAGTGGTTGCTGCACAAGTAACAGCCCACAAAAAGAAAACCGAGCAGCAAAGAGAGAACTGTTTATAGCCAAACCAATGAAGCACCAACAACCAACGGCAGGTCCCAATTGCATTGCGGGCCGCCGGACTTTGAGGTCGTTATGGTGCAGTTGAAAACTGTTTGGTGCGGCTAGCTGAAGCGTTCAGATCAAACGGTTTTTTCTTCTGCAAAAATGTTCTCTCTTTCGCACACCGGTTCCTCTCTCCTTCCCCCCCCCCCCCCACCCCTCCTCTATCTCACTCTCTCCCTCTCTCAGTAAACAGAGCACAAAGAATTGTTTATTTTCTTGCAGATTAAGATGAAAAGCGGAACGGTTTCTTTGGGGCCGTGCGTGTACACACTCGGCAGAAGGCGATTGGAAGATACATTCCACGAACACACATCCTTCTTCGCCTTAGCATCGGCTGCTTAAGGTTACGCCTAACAAGCTCATTAGAGGTTCGTCGCTTGGACCTGTCCGCTTGGCGTGCACAGCCCGAACGCGCTAATTAATTCAATTAATTAACGTCAAGCGCAGTGCGAATCGCACTAAATGTACCCGGACGCCCTAATCCACCTTTAACTCCCCGATCCTTGTTACCTACCGTCGCTCTCCCGAAAACCAAAAACAAAATACGGATAATCTCGCTTTAGAGCGAAGAAAATGGTGGGCGCGCGCGCGCGTGCCACAAGCATCTTCAAAGCAGTACCCCCCGTAGCACAAGAATCATGCCAACGTACAGTGATTGCTGGAAGTGAAAGCAGCGCACAAACCATAACGCGCGCGGTGCTTTGATTGCCACAGAAACGGTTCTGGAAAATTTGGCACGCAACAGGTACAGGATAATATGACAGTGTTTGCAGTAACAGGATTTGAAGGTTACGCGAGGTTATTTATATGCTTTTATTATTGGCGGATGTGGATGATGGCGTGACGTCAACTAACTTCAAATAATTTTTCTACCTAAAATGATGTCCGTACTGAGCACGGCGCATTGAAATCGGCTAATCTGAGCGATTGTTTACGACAGATATTTGAACTCTTAGCTTAACTTCATCGAAAAGAAAATGGTGAAAGAAAGATTGGATATTACGAGAGTGGCTAGCTGTCAGCTGAACTCGTAGTAGTGTGGGAAAAAGAGAATTCTCGAAAAGAATTTATGAGCGTTACCAATCCATTTAGAAATTCGAACCCCAAACAGAGTTAAATGATTAGTTTTTCATTGACATCGAGGCCGTCATAAAAAAAATCGTAAGCGGGAGAGTTATTGGTCGTTGAGAAATTCTAATTCCTGAAGAATCAGCAACTATGGGGTTTACTAGCAGCTCCAGAGAATTTAATTCTTCGCAGGGAGCAAGGAGATATTCGAATCTCAAAACAGTTAATGAGCCTTTTGAGATATCTTCAAAGATTTGAATCCTAGACATAGAGTAGGCAGGGATTCTTATCTCAAAACAGTATATGAGTAATAAAAGCTATTAGTCACATGAGAGATTTGAATCCTACGCAAGGAACAGGCAGAAACTCTAATCCCAACAGAGTATATGGCTAACTGAAATGGAAGAATTTATCCAGAGAATTTTATCCTTAAGAAATGAGTCTTTTCAGTTACTAATCTGTTTACAGATTTGATTCTTGACTTACTGTTCTCAACAGCGTAACTGCGTGAATGACGTTGTTATTGGTCGCTGCAGAGATTTGAATCTTTGACAGGGAGTGACCAGAGACGTTCTAGTTTCCTACAACGATTTGAACCCTAGACAAACAGTAGGCAGGAATTTAAATCTCAAAAGAGTTATTCGTTGCTCCAGAGATTTGAAGACTAGTGGAAGGTCAATCAGGGATTCGTCTTGACGACTCTGCAATCTAGTACATATCCCCAAGATAAACGATCATTATTATCAATTCTACTTTTCACAACGAGCAGATCATTTTCTGCTACGCACTGTATTTACCGAAAGCAATTCGAACCGGAAAAGCAATGATTTGGCAAAACGGAAAACAAAACACACACACACACACATCTCGTAACTTAATACAAGGCATTACCTACCACCGCTATGCTTCTTCTTCTTTCTTGGCCTAACGACCTCTTAAGGTCATGCCTGCCATTTCTGGCTTACTAGACTAATTGATACCGCATAGTTGGTTAGTCAATCCTCACTATGGCTCGTAACTTAATACAAGGCATTACCTACCACCGCTATGCTATTAATTATCATTAAGCTCACCAAGGGCGACTCGCGTCCAGCTTGATAAAGCTGTATCTGCACCAGTAACTAAAATGCTTCCTTTACTTCTCGTTTACCCAGAAACACCATCAATCAGCAAAGTTCGACCGTTGATAACGCCCGCCAGTCTGCAGATCAGCTCGCGTGGACGCGTCGTCTTTAGCATCGTGCCGGCGTCGACAGGTGGACAGCAGCACCAGGAACCGCTGGACACCGCCGAGGAACCGTTTCTATCGCCCGAGTACATCAATTCGCTCGGCAAAACTATCCAGTTCAGTGAATCTGACGTCGAAAAGGTAAGTGTGGTGTGGTTGGAAAAACAGAGTGGAAAAGGGCGGATCCGATGAATCCACCCACTGAAACCTGTTGCAGAGAAAAAGAGAGTTTTTCCTCCTTTTTTTTTGAGTGCTTGTCCTTGCCCACTCGTTGCTGCGATGCATTTTGAAGTACGCTGCTGCAATCTATTTAACATGAAACTGTTTTACCGGGAAGCGAACACTCGAAGCGTCCGGCAGAAGAATGTAAAGGGAACAGGGGGGGGGACAAACAAACCCACAACATGCTGTTAGGATGATTGTTTTCAGTGGTAAAATCTCGCTCCAACCAGACAGACAATAACAATAATTGCATTTCAATTCAATTCGTGCTCGCCTTATCTTCAGTCCGCAAGGACTGTGCTTACCGGACAAAAACACACAACAAAAAACTGTCCAATCATGTCCATCATCATCAACACAGTCTGGCCGTTGGGGTTTGCAACAACACGCTCACCGAATTGACGCTCGCAAACGGCAGTAAATCGAGATTCGATTAAAAAATGTGTCGCCTCGCTGTTTTTTTTCCCGAGCACTAATGCACGGCACGAGACGAATTTGACACCGAGACCTGTCAGAATAGTGACGCAAAGCGTATTGTGCAGCCGGGCCGGGCCAATAAACCAATCAATTGCCCTTAATCGAGTTGAAGCAGGAAAAGGACTTCGTTTTTTTTTTTTTGGTAGAATTTCTATCGCCCAGCTGTCTTTCAATCGGCTTCATTTTTTGTCGTTTTTCTCTTGTTGCAGATGTGGATCTACTCGCTCGGTGTCACGTTGCAGCGTACCGTGTCATCGTTCGCCGTTAACCATCAGCAGCAGCAGCAGCAGCAGCAGCAGCAGCAGCAGCAGCAGCAGCAGCAGCAGCAGCAGCAGCAGCAGCAGCAGCAGCAGCAGCAGCAGCAGCAGCAGCAGCAGCAGCAGCAGCAGCAGCAGCAGCAGCAGCAGCAGCAGCAGCAGCAGCAGCAGCAGCAGCAGCAGCAGCAGCACCAACAGCAGGAGTACGATGGAGCCCTTCATCTGCTGACCGAGGACGAACTCACACCACTCGATCACGTCGTGCTGGCGATGTGCGAAGCGAACCTATACCAACGCGCCAGCCTGATGTTTCTGCTCGATGTAAGGACAAAAAATGAAGCGAAATTTATGCTTTCCTGATTTGTTGATGCTGTGGAGCGGGATTTTCGAAATTGAGTTGTAACGGGGAACTATTTTTGTAGTGCGGGGAAGAGGACACGAAGATATACTGCTCACAAGAACCCTTCCTAAGGGTGCTCCTAAGAAATCTGCGAGTCTTCTTTTCTACATTGCCTACAATAAGTATTTTCGAGATTAACTAGGATTGTTCCACAAAATTCTGGAATATTCTGAAACTCTGGAAAGATGTAGCGGACCACGGTTTAGGTAGAACTGGGCTCTGTCGCTCTTTTGTGAAACTAGCCAAGAATATATCTTCTCTTAGGAACCCTTCCTAAGACATCTTTAAATCTTCTTGAAGCCTACAATTCCTACAAGAGGCACTCACTTCCAGACTGACTTTGATGAGCATTACCGGATGTCCGAGATATACTTGTATAATCTTAGCCATATTTGCGGAATATGTTCAAGATATAGTGGACCACGTTTTAGGTAGAACTGGACTCTATCGTTCTGGACTATTTATTTGAATCTACTTGAAATAAGACTCCAACGGCGTAGGATTAGCCAGTAGATCATTCCTGTATATCTGTAGCAAGATGTATTCACCTCCAGAGTGCGTTATGATAAGGATTACAGGATTTTCGAGATTAACATGTAATGTTCTAGACATTTCTGGACTGTGTTAAAGATGTAATAGACCACGATTTACGTAGAACGAGCTCTTGTCACTCTTGGCTTTGTGTGAAGTTGCAACGGGGTTGCCAACTCATTATTAAACTATTGTACAGCACGTGCAAGTTACTACTTACTTACTTATCAGGCGCTACAACCGCTTCGCGGTCTTGGCCTGCTGAAACAATCCTCGATACCGCTCACGGTTTAGTGCCGTCGTCTGCCAATCCATTATCCCGGCCGTTCTGGCGTACGCATCGACGCCATCACTCCATCTCAGTTTGGGCCTACCGTGCCTCCTCTCTCCATGTGGACGGCCTAAAAGGACTTTACGGGCTGGGTCGTCCGGTGCCATTCTCATGACATGACCAGCCCACCGGAGCCTGGCGAGCCTAATTCGCTGCACGATGGTGAGTTCACCGTACAGCTCGTAGAGCTCGTCATTGTAGCGGCTCCTCCATTGTCCTTCCACACATACGGGGCCAAAAATCCTTCTGAGCATCTTCCTCTCGAACGCGGCTAAGAGGGTTTCGTCAGTTTTGGACAAAGTCCATGTCTCAGAGGCGTATGTGAGTACTGGGACTATAAAGGTTCTGTACAGTCCCAGCTTCGTCCGTCGCGACAGGTATTTTGAGTGGAGAAGTTTCCTCAGACTGTAGTATGACCGGTTGGCAGCCAGCACCCTTGCGCGCAACTCAACGTCTATGTTGTTGTCGGTGCTGACTTTTGAACCCAGATAGGTGAAGTTTTGGACGACCTCGAAGGTGCGATCACCTATCTGTACATCACCCCTGCGTAAATCAGTGTTTGTTAGCAGGGCCGCTGGTGGTGCCACCATCATTTTGGTTTTTGCCTCGTTAATCTCCAACCCGAGGTTCAGTGCCGCATGCTCGATCCTTTGGTAAGCTTCTGCTACATAGGAGAGCCTCAAACCAATGATGTCTATGTCATCAGCGTATGCCAAGATCTGGAGTGACTTATAGAAGATGGTCCCCGAAGTTTCCACCTCCGAGTCTCGGATGGCCCTCTCTAGCGCCAGATTGAATAGGAGGCAAGCAAGCCCGTCTCCCTGGCGCAGACCCTTGGTGGTAGCAAAGGGCCCTGAGAGTTTTCCATCCACCTTCATCTGGCACGTGATGTTGGTCATTGTCATACGTACAAGCCTGGTAAGCTTGGCCGGGATTCCAAATGAGCACGTGCAAGTAGTCACGAATATATCTGGACCCCTGTCTAAGACATCCGCACAAGTGTTTTAAATGAAATTCCTATTGGATTGAATGAATATTTCCAGTAATCCTAAAGTAAAAATTGCCAGTTCATCTAGATCTGTATCAAGCAAGTGCGACCGAGTCCAGTTTTACCTATAAAATGTCCAATTCAATACCTGCATATTACAGCTTCTTCTCGGAAACCTCCCCCTTTATTGCTCAAACCATATTTACCACCAGAATTACGATATTACTAAACTATCGTACAGAAATCTGTCACCAGCACGTGCCTCTCGACCAGGAACATCTCGGCAGCGGCTAAAACTAATAAGCAACATTCCGCATACTCTTGCCCAACTAATAACTTCGCTACACTTCCTTCAAAATATGCACGCCCAAAATACACTTCCGGCGATGGGTGGGTTGAAATGCTTGCCCCCTTCCCCCTCCAGAAAGCCCTACCATCTCGTTCCACCCAAGGTTCGAATGTACCAAAACATCTCAGCACATTCCACCGTGTCTGCGTGGAGTGTATTTTAGTGAGGAATGCTGCCGATTAGGGCTGCAACATTGCGAATGCCAAGCTGCAATGCGATGGATGCTTTCCGGCGGTCTAACGAAACCAAACTTCTGCAGCTACCGATCGTTTCGGGTGAGGTGATCTTCCGCTGTTCGATAGATGACGCGACGCGGGTCGCGAGTGCAAAACATCAATATCCAGTCCCGGCAAAGTTGTCCCGGAACGGAGCTACGGCTTAGTGTTTAAAATTTGCCCAGAACCAACGTTCGGTACCGGAACGGGCGCAAAGTTCAACACCAACTCTCCTCGGTATTGCGCCTGTATATAGGCACAGTAAACTAATTAGCACCCTTTTCACTTAAAAGCGAAGTAAATATTGTGTGGCGCTAAAAGAAAATGGCTACAATGGGTGGGCGAAATAAAAATAGTAACGCTCGTGGGACGCAACCAGTGCAAATCTGTGGATCGGTACAAGAAGAGCAAATTTTCAGTTTATGTCGACAAAGTCGTGGGCAATGAGTATTTCTGTTCTCGCACTGCCAATTTCACAACACCGGTTCATTGTTCACGCGCTGTGCCGCGGTACGTTTGATTGTGCTATTTTCGTAATCAGCATAATTACAAAAAAAAACAAGGGCGGAAAACCATCTACTAAAAATCCTTCTCTGCTTCATTTTTGCTCCCCTATAGTCATGCTTGCCCTGGTAATAGAATGCACTTTTTATCAAAATTATTAAATCTCGATGCTTTTCTCCGCCGCCCTCCGCTCCGGGAGTACCAATTTTCCCAATTAGCCTGTGTATCGCATAGAAAACTTTAGCGTTTTTTTTTTTGGTTTTCAACGCTGTAAAGAAAAGCAATTGTATTATTAAGCACCAACGGAGCGAAAGAGAAAGAGAGCGCTCGAGAACGCGTTGTAAATAATTAGACTAAAAAGCACACACACACACACGCACACACACACACACACAAGAGCGACCATCACCATTTTGTGTGTCCGCCGCACTGAGATGAATCAGAAATGGACGCTTTTCAATGCAGTCCGCGGCCGTTAATTAAAAACTTTAATTTAGTTTCGCACTCGGGTTTTTTGGTTACATTCACACACCCACACACACACATATCAAAAAAACAGGAATCGAGAAAAAGCGAGCACATGCTCAATTGTTGATCGGAAAACTGGAAAAACCTATTCCGGGTTTTCGGGGAATGATGGTTTCATTTCAATTGTTCGGTTGGCGGGTCCTCGTACTTTTTTTTTTTTTTGGTTTTCATTTTGCGCACGCTTTATTATCAGTTACATGGGGAAGAAAAGGAAAATGCATTTTCACTAGCGTTTTGCACATTTTTCCGTTTCCCGTTTCGTTCGGTGCGATAAATTGAAATTGAGCCGCATGCACAAACGGTGAACCGAAACCGGAATGGAAATCTATTTAAAATGCTGCGACGGTGCGACATGATGGAGTTAGACGTATTAACAAAAAAACAGTGCAATGTGCGGGGGAGAGGTATGAAAAAAGAGCGAGGTAAAACATCGATTATGCAGAGCAACGCATTGTTTTACCGTGTGTGTGGCAGACCAAAATGTTATATTTTGAGCGTTGGGTCGTCCTTATGAATCTACAAATGTGTGAATGGCTTACTTTACTTAGTTATAAAACATTTGCTTTGAAGCATTATACTAAATAGCATATGTTTTGCTTAAATTGTACGCTAAGAAAATGCCCCGAAGACATCATGCTTTGGATACCATCAGGTTTTAAAGCCAAGGAAAGAAGCCGTCTTTTTACGTATTTAACCATATTTAAGCTAGTCATATGTTTTAGCTAGTCCTAAAAATATCTTCTCTTCCTAAATCCTTAAAATAAGACTTAAAAGTATTGTAAAAACTATTATAAAACTTAAAACGTTACATGGGAAACAGGGCGCCGACGCTATCCACGTAAATACCGATCGATCGGGCATCATCTTTTTTATTGTTGTACTCTCGCACTACCCGGAAAACGCACTAACGTGTGTAAAATTGTCATCCAACACAGTAAAAAAAAATTTCTTCGCTGACAGTTTTTTTTTGTATTATTCCCATAAACCAAAACCAAAGCACCGAACACCAGCCTAATCCGGGTTTGAATGTGCAGCCGAAACTTTCGGGCGAAAATTCGATGCATTTTCCTGTCCATGTTTGTTACAGGGAAGCGGTGGCGGTGTGGAAAAATGCAATTGGCATATTTTCCAGCGGCATCGGTTGGCATGATGATAAATATATAAACGTCGCCTCGGCAGTAGCAGCATCCGGGTCTGTGCCATTGTTGTCCATTGATAAGATTTGTGCGAAATTCGCCACCCGCGCCCACTTTATCGATGCGAAACACACCGTGCACAATGTGCTTGCGCTCTCTCTCTCTCTCTCAAACTGTGAACCATTTTCCCTCGAAAGGGCTTTCAAACACAAAAGGGCTTCACATTAAAACAAAAGGCAAAAATTGATGGTCATGGGACGGTGTGCGATCCGTTTCGCTGGTACATGTGTGTGTGTATGTGCATGTGTTGGAAAATTGATTCATACTTTGTAACCCTCTACCTCTCCTCACAACCTTCTTCCTTCCCATACATATATATATCCTATCAAACTCTTAAAAGAAAAAAAAAACACACACACATCTTCCGGTTGGCCAATGGCCAGAAACACAACACGACCGGCACAATTTTCTTCCGTCGTTCATTGAGCGCTTCCGAGAGAGCACCCACACGCGCGTATCGGAAAATCATTTTCCACTTCATAAGGTTTCACTTTTCACTCTTGTGTGTCGGGGGCTCTGTTTTGTGTTTTTTTTTTTGCTTTTTCGTTCCTCCGCTTATACGGTGTGGTGTAGGTGAGAGGTCTGTGGTTTATCCACTAAACCAAATGGAGGGAGTTTCCCCAGCCCCGTTGCGAGGGCACTCCTTTCCATCCTTTGCTGCCCATAGAGCACAGCAACCACTGAAACTGATTTATTGTTTCCCATGGCTTCTAAGTTTGCGCCTCATTGGGTCGAGAGAGCTTCGGTACGTTTGCTTCGAATGTCAAATAGCTGCTATCCGCTTTGTACGTGTGTGTGTGTGTGTGTGTG
>LULA01018416.1:0-10089 GCA_002091835.1 Anopheles maculatus | reverse complement strand
AATCGGAGCTGGTGTCAAACACTCTGCATCAAGAGTAACGGGCGAGGTGTGCTCTGCAGCAAGGGCAACGATCGTACATCGACATCGGGACACTACGCTTCTAACGCCTAGGTGAATAGTTACACGTTACACATACACTTGTAACAGCGCACGCATAAGTTCGGTTCGGTTTCGGTTTCGGTTCAACGTTTTATAGTGTTACACATACATTCGTATCAGCGCACGCATCAGTGTTTTCGATCGCACGCTTAAGTGTAAACGTTCTACTCAGTGTTTCGTTACCGGTAAAATGGATAAGAAGAAGAAGGCAGCGCAGTTGAAGAAGCGGATTGCGGAGGAGCACATCAAGGCGCTGGAGAATTATGAATCCACGTTCACGGAAAGGGTCGCAAATGAGGTTCCAGATGTGTTGGAGTGTTTAGAGCGATACAGGGACGAGTATTTCACCGCGCTGACGCAGCTATTGGAGTTGGACGATAGCAACGAGGCTATCGAAGCCGGTATTCAGGAGAGGATCGCGATGGACGATCGATGCCGTCATTTACGCGCGTTCTTACGAGACAGGCAACCAAGGGAGTCGAACCCACTCGGGGATTCAACGCTATTACCAAGTTCGTCGACCTTCGCGTTTAGCCGACCAAATGCGTCGAACCTTCGCCTTCCCAAGATCGATCTGCCTATTTTTGATGGCGATTATTCGAAATGGCTGTCTTTCCGCGACCGATTTATAGCCATGATCGATGCAGCAACGGACCTCCCTTCCATTTCGAAGCTTCAATACCTGTTATCTTCTTTACGTGGTGATGCAGCAACACCCTATGAACATACTATGTTGACGGCCGACAATTATGCTATTACATGGGCATCATTATTAAAAAGATACGATAATTCACGCATGCTGATACGAGAATACTACCGCACGTTGCATCACTTTCCAGCAGTGCAAACGGAAAGCGTTGATGAGTTGGCGCAGCTTGTCGATGAATTTGTGCGTCACGTGAATGGGTTGCAAAAACTGCGCGAACCAATTGAATATTGGGACACTCCATTATCGAACATGTTACTCTTAAAATTGGATTCGGCAACGATATTGGCTTGGGAGAAAGCCTCAGTGAACCGCGATAAGGATAGCTACAATGAACTGATAGAATTTCTATATGAACGCATTCGAATCTTGAAATCTACTCAAAGGTTCTCCGGCGAAACAAGCCCAACGGTAGTCAAGGTGGCCGGCAACCAACGTCACCCTGCGACGCATCGGAGGTCGATAATGAACGCTGCGTCAAGCCAAAATTCGGCACTCAGTCCCAGATACGCAGTACCGACACCCAGTCCTAACACGGCTTATTACCCGAAGTGTCCGCTAGAATGTGAGGAACCACATTCTCTACGCAACTGTCCGGTGTTTTGCAACAAAGACACCCAAGAACGAAGGGAGATAGTAAGATCCAAGGGACTATGCTGGAACTGTCTCAGTAGTTTACATTTGGTGAAGGCCTGCAAATCTGATTACACCTGTCGTTCATGCCGTGAACGCCACCATACGCTGCTGCATCAAGCACAACAAACGAAGGTGACACTGGCGGCCCAGGCAGAAGATGAAGCGGTATTCCTCGAAACCGCTGTAGTGCTTATTGCGGACGATTACGGCAAGCAACACGAGGCGAGAGCGTTGCTTGATTCGGGCTCGATGTCCAACTTTATTTCGGAGAGACTGGCGCGGAAACTACTTACTACCCGCACCAAGGTTAATGTTTTCGTGTCTGGCATCGGGAAATCAGAACAACATGTAAAGGGATCGATCACGGCGACCGTTCGATCCAAGACACGTAACTTCATCACCCAATTGGAATTCCTCATCTTGGAGACACCATCGGCGGATATACCGACTTCACCAATAGACGTTTCTTCTTGGGACATGCCGAATGTGATTCTAGCGGATCCAAAGTATCACATTCCCGGCATGGTCGATATCGTCATCGGTGGTGACGCTTTCTGGGAGCTGCACACGGGACACAAACGTTCACTAGGGCCTGGTAGGCCATGGCTAGTGGAGACGCAGTTCGGCTGGGTTGTAGCAGTCACAATCAACACATCCGAGCTGTATTGTCATATTGCTACGAGCGAGCCCCACTTGAAACTATCTTGACACGATTTTGGGAAACTGAAACTATACTGGATGACCCTGTTTTATCGACGGCAGAGGACAGCTGCGAGAAGCATTACGTTTCTACTACAACTCGTAACGCGTCGGGGTGGTATGATGTTTGTTTGCCAATTAATCCTAATCCGGGTATCGTTTAAGGAGCCTCAAGAGCAATCGCTGATCGCAGGTATCTTGCAATGGAACGACGTCTTAATGCCAATCCGCAAATGAAAAGGGCATATTCAACGTTTATGGAGGAATACCAAAATTTGGGGCATATGAAAAGGCTTGCTGCTCCTGTGGATGATTCATGCCCTCACTATTATCTACCTCACCATGCGGTTTTAAAAGAGAAAAGTACCAGTACGAAGGTCCGAGTTGTCTTCGACGCTTCGTGCAAGACCACCACCGGCTTCTCTGTAATCGACACACTGCTGGCCCTATCATCCAACAAGACCTGTTCTCGATTATACGACGGTTTCGATCACACACCATCGCTATCACCGCAGACGTCGAAAAGATGTACCGGCAAATCCTTCACGACCATCCAGATAAAAACTTCCTGCGCATTCTGTACCGAGAGAATCCATGTGAACCGATAGACACGTTTGAACTACAGACTGTTACGTATGGCACTGCTTCAGCTCCATTCCTGGCGATCACAACTCTAAAACAGATTGCGTATGACCAGCAGGAAATCTACCCACAGGCGGTGAACTCAGTACTTCATGACTTTTACATGGACGATCTGTTGACTGGGACTGAAGAACTACCAGATGCCGTTAAATTGCAAACGCAAATTTCATCAATGTTACGTTCAGCTGGATTTTGCTTGAAAAATTTGGACCCAATAATAACCCAAACGCCCTAGCAGAGGTTCCAAAGAATGATTTGGCACGTTCCGATGCAGGGTTGAGCTACCACCAGTATCAGCTGCTCTTACAAAAAGCATTACATGCTCATACATCGCAGAGCTGTTTGACCCCCTTGGCTTGATTGGACCGGCCATTCTCATCGCTAAGTTGTTTATGCTACAATTATGGGGCTTGAAGCACGACGGCAAGGCATGGGATTGGGACCGAGAGCTACCATTCTCTTCAGGAACAATGGCAGAAGTTTCACTCGGCACTGAACCTTCTTCGGGAATTACAAGTTCCTCGTTTCATCTCACAGTACAAGGCGTAGGCGGTAGACGAACGTACAAATACACATCTTCGCTGACGCTTCTCAAAAAGGCTACGGAACATGTTGCTACATTCGTGCAGATACGGATCAACGGATTACTGTGCAACTGTTAGCCTCCAAATCTAAAGTGGTATCGCTCACTGTTTCGTGGATAACTTACCCTTTTTATTTTATTTCTCGAAGGACCATATAATTGCACCGCGTGTATTCTTCTCCGAACACGATCTCTCTTCTCTTCTTCTTCACGCGTCATCTGACAGCTACCGTCACATTGCAGACGATTGGCAGTGCTGCCAGCTTGTCTCCGTTTTTAAAATAAACGGAACACTCGCAAATACCTATTCCATTGCTCGTTTGGAACTCTGTGCTGCGCGACTCAACTATATAGTAAGATTAGTCGATCATTCAATACATTTACGGTTACTGTTTGTTGGACGGATTGTATGACCGTTCTTCATTAGCTTAATTCCCCACCAAATCGCTGGAAACCTTTCGTAGCTAACCGAATCGCAAAACTACAAAGGGAAATTGAAATTCAGTGCTGGAAACACGTCTCAGGTATAGCTAATCCAGCAGATGACGTATCGCGTGACTTGAATCCAGATAAGCTGTTAGCTTGTGAACGCTGGTGGCATGGGCCTCCTTGATTATCACGGTCCCCGGAAAACTGGCCTAATAATCCACTTCTAGCTGGAGATACAGCAGACTGTGATGAAGAAAGATTGGCGTCATCACGAATTGCAGCAAATTCAACAGTTTCTGATTTCCGCAACACACTATTCTCACTAGAGATGTGTACACTGAGTAAGAGTGAGTGAGTGAGTGAGTTAAATAACGCAAGTGAAAGTATGGTTTCAAATCCGCACGAATGGTTTATTTTACTCTATTAACTTACTCACTCTTTATACTTTTCATTCACTCACTCTATATCTCACTCACTCTCTGTGCCGACTTCTAACTCACTCTATTCGGTTTTACTCACTCACTCACTCTTTTCATATTATAATTACTCTTTTCGGTTGAAACTCACTCTTTTCATTTTATAACTACTCTTTTGCAATACGAAAAGAGTGAGTGAGTGAGTATAAACCGAAAAGAGTGAGAGTGAGAAAAAATGTAATCACTGCAAAGAGTGAGTTTTCTCATCTCTATTTCAGGCACAGCCCAAGAATTGAAAGCGAGACGTGTCGAGAATGGTGAATTGTAGTGTTGGGTGAATCTGATTCAGATTCATGAATCAGAATGAATCTTAGAATTGATTAAAAAAAAGGGAGAGGAGAAAAAAATGTACAAAAACCCCCCCCCCCCCCCCCTCTCCCCACCCGTTTGAAAATCAGCCGTAATCAGCCTCGCCGAACCACCCCACCCTCCCCGTTTGAAAATCAGCGTGTCATTTATTTTAAAAATCGATTGTGTCATTTATCGCAATTAAACGCCTTTCACGACGATCTACACAACCTCGGACATGGCATGGATCTCTCGACATTCTAAGCTGAAATTTGCTGCACCATTCATTCATCAACTCGGGATCCTGCGCGTCGGTGGCCGGCTTGGAAACGCAAATATACCTGATGCAGCAAAACATTCCATATTATTGGACTCAAGGCATCCCTTAGCATTACTGCTAGTAACTGCATATCACTTACAGTTACTTCACGCTGGGCCACGCTTCACGCTTTATTGGTATCCCTTCGACAGAGATTTTGGATTATTGGTGGACGAAGCTTGCCGAAGTCTGTCTATCGATGCCATGTGTGCTTAAGGCCAAACCAACGCTGGTGAAACAATGCATGGCGGATTTACCATCTTCAAGAGTTTCGCCATCTATACCATTTGCTGTTTGCGGAGTAGACTACTGTGGACCGGTTCTATGAATGCCAACCATTCGAAACCGGAGTAAAACGAAAGCGTACATAGCTATATTTGTATGCTTTGCCACGAAGGCCGTTCACATCGAGTTGGTTGGAGATCTCACCACCACCGCATTTCTCGGAGCACTACGTCGCCTAGTCGTACGACGTGGAAGGATTAAAGAGCTACACTCGGACAACGCAACTACATTCAAAGGCGCATCACACGAGCTTAATCGGATCTACAAAATGTTGAAGTGTAACGAAGACGATCGCGCAAGAATCTTCAACTGATGTTCAAACAACGAGATGACATGGAAATTTATCCCGCCACGTGCACCGCATTTCGGAGGTCTGTGGGAAGCAGCCGTTAAATCAGCCAAGAAACACATCATCTGGAGCATCGGAACCATAAGTATCACAACCGAAAGCTTGTTAACGCTCTTAGCTCAAGTTGAACAATGCTTAAACTCACGCCCTTTGACCCCTTTATCTTGTGAACCCCTAGATATAGAACCACGAACTCCTGCTCATTTTTTTATCGGTAGAAGCATGCAAGCTGTGCCAGAAGTGAACTACACTGAGATGCCCGACAACCGGCTGAAGGAATACCAACTGGTACAAAAGAACGTTCGCAACATTTGGTCTCGGTGGATGCCTGAGTATCTTCAGCAACTGCAGGCCTGCGCCAAACACTGCAACGGTTCCCCGGTGATACTCAAGGAAAATCAGTTAGTGATTATAAAGGAGGATAACGTGCATCCTACAATGTGGCCAATGGGTAGAATCGTAGCGTTACATCCGGGCAAGGACGGAATAGTACGTGTAGTGACGTTACGCACCGCTTCAGGAAAACAGATTGTTCGACCAAGTGTTCGTTTAGCAATTCTTTCAATGCCAAACGAAGAACTCAATGGATGAATTAGGATTCTCTTTCAATTTCTAAGTAAATAATTTCATGTACTTACTCATTCGAACTCAGTTAAAAAAAAAGAACTACTTCTTTTTGGTGGCCGGAATGATTGTAAATTACATAAGAATATTTGTACAGGGATAAGAATTGAATTAATACACTTAAACGAACCATAGTCAGGGAATTAGAACATGAACTCAAAATGAACACTGAATGAATGCAATTATTAGACGAGGAATAAACAGTCAAAACTGAACCTTCGGCGGGACAACATGTTTTCCTTCGCGACAAAACGAACTTGATATCACGAAGACGTTGGTCCTTCGAACCGGATTCGTAAAAAAATTTCAACAAAATCGCATCGAAGTGAATAGCTGATCAGAAGAAGCCATGACTCGTACTAAGCAGACCACTCGTAAGTCCACCGGAGGTAAAGCCCCACGAAAGCAGCTGGCTACCAAGGCTGTACGTGACAGCACAGCGTCAACAAGCTGCTAACAGAATGAAGAGTGTTTTGACAGCTGGGCAGTACGGTTACCTTCCACGTAGCTCCCGCGTCTAGGCGAAAATAGCTGTGCAAAACGCAATAAAGTGCGAAAAAATGTGTGTTTTTGAAAGATAAAGCGTGTTTCTACTGTTTAATCGTGAAAACATAGCGAAAATCATACAAAACTCGTTTAAATAGTGTGTGAAAAAACTATACACAAAGTTGTATGGGAAACTGCAAACAGTGATTTTTTGGCAGAAAACATTAGTTTCCGGCCCGTCTAAGTGCTTAATGGTGTAATTTTGCCCAACGAAGACATTTGGAACGTTTTTTTCTCAGAAACAAAGTGAAATAGTGCGAAAAAACTGTAAAAAAAAGTGCGTGCAAAACATGTGATCGAAGTGACAGTTAACCTTTGGGTACGAAACCAAAATCCTGACCGCTTGACAACCGTTCAAAAATAACCCTCGCTTGTCGGCCACAAGTATTATTCGGGATGGACTCGAAGGCGAGAAGCTCTAAAAAGGCTTCACCCACACCATCAGCCCGGCTGCCCGAGACAGCGGAGCCGAGTAGCTCGGCACGTGTCACGCGAAGTTCGGCCGCCAAGGCGACACCGGGACCTTCTAAGAAGCTCTCAACTGTGAGCGTCAGTCCATTGGGGTTGTTGGCTTTGGAGGATTTGTTGCCCTCCGATACAGATGACTCAGATTACGACTACGAGAACGACAGCTACGAGCGTCTTGCCGAGGACTACGATATCTTGGCAGAGGAGCTCGAGGCAAAGGAGCGACTATGGCGTAAAGAGCTGGAGGCTCTAAAAGAGGAGATCGCCAATTTGAAGAAGGAGTTGGCGTCTTCTCCGCCATCAACAACAACATCACTGAACGAGGCTTCCACGCAAACTTTTGAGTTTGCTGTGAACGCGGAACCAATGATGGAGTCTGTGGCTGACGCAGTGGCTCCGGCAGCTACCGTTCCCGCTCCGGCGGTCGAACTGTGGAGCACTGTCGTCGCTCGCAAGCCTTCCAAGCGAGCAGGGCAGCCAGCACCATCAACAGTGGTTGGAACTGCCAAACCCAACACTGAGCAGCAGCGAGGGAAGATGAAGCTTCGGCAGGAGCAGCGAGAGCCACAACGGCGGTCGCAACGACAGCAGAAGCAGCTAACCGAACAGCAGCAACGGACTCAAGATCAGACGCAGCAGCAGCAACGGCAGCAGCAGACGCAACAGAGAGCGGTTTGGCCGCAGCAACAACAGCGGGGCGAAAAACTGACGACAAGTGGCCAACGTCCATCTTTGGCCCAGTCGCCTGGTGAAGTAGCCGTTTCGGTCCAAGGCAGGCGACCTCGTCGGCGACGCAACCGCGGTAAAAAGCGCTCCCGTGACATGGTTAAAATACAGCCAGCAGCTGGGAAGACGTACCTGGACGTGCTAAAGGCTGTACGTGACAGCAAGTTGTGCGATAAAATGGTTGAGATGATCTATCCACCTAGGCGCATAGCAAACGACACGCTTCTTCTGCGTTGCAGAATCGGAGCGGATAGCGCCAAGGTGGAGGAGATTGCTCGCACAGTGGTCAACGGCGGGGGGTTGGTCACCCTCACAATCCCTATGACGACCGTCGTGCGCTCGAGCCTCGACGCCTGTACAACCGCGGAGGAGCTGCGAGGAGCTATCCATCAGCAACACGGCGTGAATTTGGCCCCGAAGGACATAAGCCTGCGGATGTTCCGTAAAAGGCTACAAAGCGCGCGTATGAAAGTGCCGAAACGCGCAGCGATCGGTATTATCGGCAAGCGTCTACTGGTCGGCTTATGCTCGGTGCTCCTTTGGGAGCGGAAGAAACAGCCGGCCGAGTTGGAGCGCTGCTTCAAGTGTATGCGGTTGGGCCATCGGGCGGCACGATGCCAGGAGGAGAATCGGCGCCGTTTTTGCCTTCGGTGTGGGCAGGATGACCACCGACTGCGGGCTTGCACGAATAAGCCCAAGTGCCTGGATTGCGGAGGTGAGCACCGGACGGGGGCTCTACTGTGCGTCCAGGGGGCCCAGCAGGGCACTTCATAACGTGTGGGGAAAAAATGGCGTACGATTGTATTGCGAGCAAGTCCCCTGTACAAAAACAAAACCTCGCGGTAAAGTTTGTATCGGGTTGGGAATTGGGAATATTTATAAGATATGTCGAATAAAGAACCCAATGTTAATTAAAAAAAAAAAAGCCACATCGTTACCGCCCGGGTACGGTCGTGCTACGAGAAATCCGTCGTTATCAGAAATCGACAGAGTTGCTGATCTGCAAGCTGCCGCTCAAGCGTCTGGTGCGTGAAATTGCGCAGGATTTCAAGACGGATATGCGCTTCCAGAGCGCTTCAGTGGCTGCTCTCCAGGAAGCCAGTGAAGCGTATCTCGTCGGCCTATTCGAGGACACAGTTCGGTTTCTAGAGCTCGTACGAAGCAGACGTATCTTATTCGTAACCTCCAGCGAAAGTATCAGTGAGAACCAATACATCTAAACCAAGGGTAAAGAACGACCCGAGATGTCGCTTAGAAAAGCGGCCACAATAAAGTTGGACTTCTCCAACGTGCTGACGGAGCCTCCTCCAGCGCGGGTGCTTGACTTCGTCTACTCCAAGCTCGGTCTGAGTACGGAACAGCCTAATAGAATTCACCTAAAGACATCATCGGCATGCGCACATGTTGAAATAAAGGATCCAAACGTAGCGTTGGAAATCGTTGAAAAACACGACGGTCGGCATGTGACAGAAAGCCGAGAAAAAACGTATCCAATTGCCATCTCAATGGATGATGGTTCAACGATCGTAAAGATCCACGACGCTTCAGTGAAAGTCACAAACACTGATATTGCTCAATATATGAGCAACTACGGCAAATTTGTTTCTGTAGCCGAAGGTGTATGGAGTGCAGCATTTCCAAGTGCTGGCTTACCAAACGGGTTTCGTTACGTTAGAATAATAGTAAGAAAACCAATACCTTCATACGTCCGAATAAACGGAGAAACGACACTTGCGACCTATAGAGGACAACAAGCCACGCGCCGAAAATGTGACAAGGCCGTACACCACGGCATGACCTGCGTACAGAATCGGAAATTGACAGCTCAAAAAACAAACGTTCGTGAGAAGTTAAACACTTACGCAAACGTCACTGCTACTGATAACAGGAGTAGTGAAACAGATACAGTACTAGCCCATACGGTAACAACGTCACTACCACAGACAAAAAGCATACGTGCAGCATCACTACAACTCGGCACATCGAATACGACACCAGATAAGAGGACATATTCACCACGACACAGACTAGCAGTATCTGACGAAGAGAATGAAAACCACAGATAAAGATCACGATCATCATCCGTTAAGAGAATAGCCGAAAAAAAAACTGACGGACTTTGTTACCGTAGAGTCAAAACGCGGAAGAACTAGGTATACAGCAAAAACTACTACTCCTGAACGCCAAAAAGGTAGGAAAACATCTTTCTAACTC
>LULA01018411.1:0-10117 GCA_002091835.1 Anopheles maculatus | reverse complement strand
CGTCAGCTGTGGTGTTTGATCGAGCAGCGATTGACGGCAAGTGCATTTTTGGTGATTGTGTTTTAAGCCAATGCTAAGAGACGTGATAATGGAGCGCAAGAGCAACAACACTCTTGCGGCTTTTAGCAACAAGCGTTAGACATTAGTGTCCTGCACTTTTGTGTGGTGTGCATTCGTGGTGTTAAACGATTAGCGATCGTAAAATTATGAGCTGATTTTTGTGTTTTTTTTTTTTTTTTTTGCAACACAATCACCCTCCGGTTAAGCGTTTGCTGACTGACAGGCCCCGGGGAAACATAATTGATGAACTTCAAACATTATCCACGCCCTTCGTGCTAAGGTGTCCGGAGCTATGGGGCGCTCGCTTTTGGGTAAAGGAACTCCAAATTTTAGTGTTCCTACGGTACAGAACTTGTCCCGGATTGTGTCCCGGAGCTTGGTGATGCTGAGAAAGTTTGGTCTTGTGACGTCAACCCGACCTGTACCACCAGCATTCCCAGTCAACAGGGGCTTTGTTAGTGTGCCGCCTTCATCGAGCGTTAGATTGGCGAAGAGATTTAAACAAAGCATCTAACGGCATGTCTGTAGTGGGTATGCGGGGTACACTGACGTCAGCTGTGGTGTTTGATCGAGCAGCGATTGACGGCAAGTGCATTTTTGGTGATTGTGTTTTAAGCCAATGCTAAGAGACGTGATAATGGAGCGCAAGAGCAACAACACTCTTGCGGCTTTTAGCAACAAGCGTTAGACATTAGTGTCCTGCACTTTTGTGTGGTGTGCATTCGTGGTGTTAAACGATTAGCGATCGTAAAATTATGAGCTGGGTAGGGTAGGTCATCTAAAATTACTCTCCAAAACGACGCATGTTTTATAACTTCCTGTATTATAATTTTCATCATTCGTTGTTCCACCACACGCCACATAAATGGAACCTGTCCAAAGATCGAATGCATAATAGAACACTTCAGTTTTTGGTTTATTGATTAACATCCAGGTGTTGAAATTTGCAGCCTGCAGTTTACTCTAATGGCTTTTCAAATTTGGAGTGCATTCGTTAGATTTTTTTCGGTGTGGCTTTTGTATATTTTACACCTCCCTGAGTACGCTCTTGTTTTTTTGCTGTCAAACAATCGTTCAACAAAAAAGAATCCCGTCCTCTAAGTCTTCAAGGTCAGCAGCACAAGAATCTTACAAGTTCATCAATCTTCCTTCCTTCCTGGTGAGCGTCTTATTCTTGTGCTGTTTTTAGATCGGCAGGATATTACCTATTACACAATGGTTTGATAACTTAGCACGCGATGTCCAGCGTGTCCAGGGAAGCATAATTAGAGGATGGCAATAAGGCCGCACGAGAGAGAGAGAGAGAGGTCTACCTCTTTTTTTCGAAACCAGCGCCCAGTTTGGCATTCTGTTGCTAACTGGCACACGCTGCTAGAACCCCCCGAAATGTTGGTTAAAAGTGAAAGGAAGCTAAGTGAAGGAATGCCCTAAGACTATTTTTTTGTTCAATTTCGGAGTTCCTTTTTTAGTGCCAACTGTCCTCCTGCACGCCCAAAAAGTGTTGATTAGTACCAGTTTCGTTCGGTACGGTTGGTTGAAGCTAGAACAAGAACGAATGTGGCTAAGAACACGTTCTAAGCGTTTCGTAGGTAGGCAACATGGCAGGTAGCTATCGAAATTGGAACGCTCACATTAAGCAACACACGCTCCGGGTCATTAAAAAACCCCCGGAGAAGCAGTAAATGAAGGATGACTTGATGAGAAATCGCGTATGAGATTTCAGCAAGCTTTTAGCGACCACATTCCTTCCTTGGGATGTGTTCTCGCACTCGTTTTGCTGTATTCTGACGCGTCCTAAACTTTCGGTAATGAGACTCGGAGCAGCACTTAAAACCCTAGCAAGACACATTAAGATTAACCGAATTTGAGCTTCTGCGGGGCAGAGTAACGGGCAGTAAAACCTGATTCCTTTTTTCTCTCCTTTGTGAAGATCATAAAAAAGACGTTTTAAAAATGGCCAAGATTCTTGTCGAATGTTGGCCTTCTAATCGTGGTGTCAGCTCAACTTTCAAGGTCTTTTTAAAGGTTCTCGGGAGGTTATTTTTTTATTCAACTCCATAAGGATATCAGAACCAAGATATACTGAGTGTGTATCGTATATCAAGAAATCTCTTGAATATTTGTCTCCGTCCGTCTCCGTAAGTGAAGTGACATAATGAAATGTCTTCCTCATCACAACGTTCCCAGGCTATTAGACACACATCATATAGCACTAATTGTGGGTTGAAAGTGGATAAAACAGGTGTAAGAGATTCAGAATATTTTACCATTCCAAATAGTCCACAGCTGGTACTTGGTCCCACACCTGTTTCCAACATCCTGCAGCATGTCCTACCTTGCACGTTGCTGATGTATGAGCATCCCATTTGCGCGTTGCGTGCGTTTGTCCCTACCGAAGCTCACGCGGAACGATTATAAAACGATCATTCGCGCTCATGACTATGCATTTGCCACAAAACGCGACGGATATGGTTGATTGCCGCGGTGCTCGATCACGATCTAGATCGTTTTGCAGAGTACGATCACTGGTGCGCTGCGAGGAAAATTGTTGTCGGCCTGGTGGGAGGATGGAGCTGGGTGTTACACGTGCTGTGTGTGTGTATTGTGTCGTGTCCGGGAAGCCTTTCCAGAATGCCAGAACGGAATAATCCTTGTGCGCGAGGTTCGGTGAAGGGACACGTGCCACGCTACTACGGCTATCCCAGTTTTACGCTCCTAATAATCACTTTATCGCTAGAAGACAAATCGATTAACGCTGAACCATAATTGTACTTGGGTGGAGTCTTTTTGCCACGTGCCACTTAAGATGGTTTGCCTGCTAGTAGTGCACCTGTAAGTAAATCTCGATCCCAGTAAACCTTTCGTTAAGGTAAATTCTTGAACGCTTTTCTCTCTGTCTAATCTGTCATTCACATGATTTACCCTAACTGTCACTAATGACTGACAGCGTAGCACAGTATCGACTTACGTCTTTATTTAAACTTCACCTGTTCTAACCACTCACCACTGCTTACAGTTGCGAGTGGAAATGTTGCACTAGAATGGTTGAAATTTCACAAATGACCACAGCGCAGCTAATGATTGGCGTATAAATGCTTTCTCGACACTGATTACCGATCGCGCCGCAGCGTTACACGCACCCAACCAGTGATTATATAATGCCCGTTTGTTCTCCGTTTTATTCTCTTGCTTCGTTCGGTGTCAGTTAGGTGCGTAAGTGTGGCTAAAATGCAGCTAAAGTTTGCCCTAAACGATCCATTAGTAAAGTGTTGAAGCTTTTGGTGCAGCTAGACCCTGTAACAACAGACCCGGTCCGTTGAATGTTTACGTAAATTAGGCAGCAGCTTCTATTTGATGTTTGTTATTACGTTTTGTCACCAGCGCAAAACCAACGAGTGTTGGTGTGAAAATATGATTTTGTGCACATACATACGGTGACACTAACGAGCCGGCGACGCTTGCAGAACAAAAAAAAACCTAATGCAATTATCATGTAAAATGCGCTTGTATCCGTGCGTGTCCTCTCTGTGCGCACTTCATCGGCAAGATGGCGCAGATCTTTCAGCCATATATTTAAATATATTTCGTTCGCCCGTCCAACTGTCAGCCGATACCGATTGAATTATGCTAATCTCTGCAGCGCTGCAGCACAGATCCGATGCTACACGCAGTTTACGGATCGAAATAATTGCATTCTATGCCATAAACTAGCGACAGATGCGACAGTGTAGAACAGTAAACTTGACCTGCCCGCTCGACTAGAAGTCCTTCACCCTGCGGAGGACCACATCGCGCTTTTGCGCACTTCTTCGCGGAGACAGATAAAAGCAAGTTTGTTTGCATGGTTTAATTTATGCGCACTAGATAGAGGAAAACAAGGAATCCTTGCTGGTTTGTTTGCTATAAAAAGGTTTTTTTTATAGCAATTATTTAAAAGCTTGCAGAATGCGCAGTTTTGCTTAGCGAACTAAGCTTGCGTTCCTAAGACACTTTTATATGAGCTATAAATTAACACCTTAATGGATGTTTTTGACAATCTTTACGGTTAAAAAGATTCTAAGCAAAAAAGGTTCGATCATACATAAGCATGCTTTGCGTGTCTTCGCATTTAGCTCTGCAGGTCAACGATTAAAGAGTCATTAAAAAAATGTCTTTCTTTAATCATTCATTTGTGCGCTAGGTAAAGGTGACCTTTTCGAAACGAAATGCAACATAAAATATGTTTTGGTAAAAACTGTACACACATTTTGTTTAAAAACATTCACGTTGTACCTTTAGCCAGCAGGTTTCAAAAGTAATCGCACAATCGAAATTGGAACAGACGGTGTGTGTGTGACCTTTATACACGTTCAAAAACAATCAATTCAATGAACTTAGAATCCAAAGTTGAAGGTGTACACAACGTTCAGTGACATCTAATTTAGATCATAAACATTTCAAACCGATCACCAACTGTCAAAACGCACCCAGCTCTATAATCGCCACTAGAATGCTCTATAAAAGATTTCAATGCCACAGTGACGACCAACCCTTTACGACCGTTTGATCGACTGACAAAATATTCATTTTAAAGATTAAAACATTAAAATGTAAACAAACAGAACGATTAGCCCACACCACAATATGTACCGTAAACAACATTTCGCTCGTAATTACACGCTCTAGGGTGTAATTTACGTATTTTTGTGTGTTTCAAATAATAAAAATCCTTTTTAAAAACAAAACTCGACAACAATATCTACATGGAGCACACATGGGTTGTCTGGTGGTAAGCCGGTCACCGCCACCGCCGGGCCTATTTATTGTCCATGCCTCAGTAACATCCTTCACGTACCTTTTCTTCCGCATTCTCGTCGAATGGTGGCTCCGTCTCTGGTGTGGGCTCCTCTTCCGGAATCGTTTCGTTGCTGACGTTGTTCGACATTTTGCACCGTGTGCGTGAACGTGTGAGCGATTTTTTTGTTGTTGTTATTTCGTAACTGATTTGCACTCAATTTCAGATGCCACTGGTGTAATCACTGGTATTAGATATAGAACAATTTTTGTGCGATCTCAAGCTGGGAGATGAATGTAAGGTAAGCACTATTTCACTGGCCGGCAATCGTTCAATTTACGTAAATCTGAAATTAATTGTGTACCGATCATCACTTCACTTTGATCTTGTAACGCACCGTTTTTATTCCACTTTATTACCACCACCGTCCAGTGTAGCAGTAATAAAGTAATCGATTTAATTCTTAGCACCGCGTTCGGTTACACTTTTAAAATCATTTATCAACGACTGGGGGGCGTCAATCGTACCTTTTTTTGGTTTTGCTTTTCTTTCCTCACTTCTCACAATCAAATCTACGTCACTGGGCTTGGACAGCAGGCAGCATATCGAACCCCGACGAAAACCGTACATCAACACCGCGTGCACTGATCGCGATCGATCAGTTTAGTCATTTCAATTAATTAACTATCTCACTGGTACCCTTTTTTCGAAAACCCTTCGCAAACCGCACTGAACCGAGTGTAGGACATAGAAAGCACGATCGCCACGAAGCGCTTGATTGACGTGAGCACATCATTCACATACCACAGGCTGCCCGTAGCCTCCACCGGGAACACGAATGTAGCACGTCGTTCACCGTGTATCACGAATCCGAGAGCACTCACGGGCATATCATTTGCAAGGCAAGGCAGCTTTGACGCACGTACCCGTTCGTTGAAAACCATGATCATGAACACACGGTTGTACGATACATGAATGAACGAGCAGAGACAATACGAACAAAAAAAAAAAACAATCGTAATATCGATTATGAAAAACCAAAAATTAACTATCTAAAAGCTTAAAAGAAAACCACCAGCACGCTCCAACTAGTTACCGAAATCATTAAGAAAATTAGAAATGGAAAAGCAATAAACCTATCGGTTTAGCACCAAGGCAAGAACAAAAGAAAAAGCACAAAAAACAAACTCCAACGAGCTCGATCGGTGGTAAACACCAAACGGCCTGCTGGCTAGCAAACGATCGAGTGACTGGGCGAGCGCAGCCGTACTGCCCAAACCCTGCGGACGGTTTTTCGCCATCGGGGTTCGGTTTTCTTTCTCACTCCTTGTGAAAATTTCGTTCATCCTTTATTTTTCCCACCATCGTGCAAGCGCGATCGGGCTGCGCGGCCAAGGTTCGTCGCTGTGCGTCGCATCGAAATCATCCGTCCGTAAAGCGCGTCCACAGAAGCAGTGGCCGATTTCGATTACCTTTGCGTGTGTGTGTGGGGGGTTTGCATTGTTACTTCGGCCATACAATCGGGGGTGGTTCTTGGTTCGATCCCCACCCCCCGATGGGTCGTTGTCGGTTTTTAAGAATGCAGAATGCATTCGGTTTGTGTTGGAAACGAAGCGGCAATGCTTTACTTGTTTGAGTTCCAAGGTACGTAGTTTAACAAAGAATTCGTTTAAAAGAAATACCCTTTGAAAAGCCCACGATATTTTGCTCTCCTATACTGAACGGCGAACCAATATTTCTGTGATGTAATTTACTCCCCACAACACAGTGACATCGTGTAAAGCACCATGTAGCACTGTGCCGGCCTTGATAAAGGGTACGGTGAGGTAGGAGCACGGTGCGAACGCCGAAGACCCTTTTTTGCCCTACAAACACACACACACACACACGAACGATCCTGTGTTCTGTGTTCGCCAGCGCTGGGCAAACAGCAATCCAGATGATTGATAGATGTAAATATGCTGACACGTTGAAATGTTTATCGAAAATAGATGATGATGATGCGGCTGATGGTTCGTTCCTCAAAGTCGTCTAATGTTCCACAAAAACAGAGGGACACGATTTGTGTTATTCGGCTTACCAAAGGCCACCCACGATGATCGGTTGGCGATAGCGCTTGTTCGTCTGGGCACGTGTGGTATTGAGCAGAGCTGCCCACTGCTGTTGTTACATATTACTTTTGTTTCTCCCAATCATATCTAACCTCCCACCTCGGTGACTTCATTGATTCACTAACGCCTCCTTAATGTTTACCCGCCAAGAGTTCAAAGCAGCATTTGCACCCACTTTAATAATCTTGGACCACCGTTTCTAATTGTCCAGTATGTGTGATTTGCCTGTTGATTGTCCGGTTCGGTTAGGTCTGTTTACATTGCGTTCGGAAAGCGAAGCCCCCAGTTTTATCGCAGGTGGAGTGTACGGGATGCAATTAAACCTTAATCACCCGATGGTTGATTGCAAAAATAAGCAACAGAGAGCATGAGCGCACTGCTGCCTCCCTAATCTTAGCTAATCGTCTTCGTCACCCGTCACCAAGTCTCGGACCGAGACTCCCGCCGCCTGCTGCTAATAATGTTTTCCCCGGCGCCTTAATCCGTGCACCACCAATCCGATCGGCTAATCGGACGCGTGCACAAACAGTCGATCGTCTCCTCCTACATTCGCGCGCACAGGAGATGGCGGCGACTGCACGGGCAACCAATATACGCTACGAGCATGCATAATTACGCGATCGCGCTGGCAAACGCTTTGGAGTTCAATGTCAACGTCAGTGCACGGCGGTTTGCTGCCACCACGGTCCAAGATTCCAAACATCCGCCGCTACACTTCCGGACCCGCTCGTCGCCGGCTGCACATGTGTTACAAACGACGTGACCATGTGTGTGTGTGTGTGTGTGTGTGTGTGTGTGTGGTTTGTGCCACGGTCACCGATATTTGCGCCTCTTCTACTTCTTTTCGCTTCTGCGTCCTATCCTGCTCGAGCCAATGCTTCCTCGTGCGCCATTCGACGGACGATGGCGAGTTAGTAACGAGAGAGAGAGGGAAGGTTCAATCGAATCGGCGGAAGGGTGGGATTTTAATTGAAAGGACAATTTTAATTGCTGCTTGTCGGTCTCTGCACTCTTCTGCGGCTGAGGTTTACCAGGAGTCTTTCAAGGAGTTACGCCAAAAAATAGGTCTTTGGTGGAATGATAGAGCCCTCAGGGGGATAGTGCACTCCAGCAACGGAATACTGCAATGATTTATGATGTTTTCGTTTGTAGAGCATCCACGGTTAAGATGTGATTGCGAGTGTACAAAGAGAATTGATAAGTAGCTGGAATGGAAATTGATTCACAACCACAAATCATTGATTGACCACAAAGCACACCAGAAGAACATGTTGATCGTTCGGTTCCGGATCGTTTGTACACTTACCTATGGCATTTACCAGAGGTCACTCACTAACCATACATGTGAGCGAGTTCTAACCGCTTCCGGTGATGGAACGCCCAAAATCTCGCCACCGATCGCATTGAACAGTTCTTAAAGGTCTCCCTTAGAATGGGGCCAAAGCATACACTTACGCTCACGCTTACGCCAGGAGATTATTTATTCGATTTACAAGTCGGCCGACGCTTGGGAAAGGTCAGGCCCAACAGTATCGCGATGGGCCAATCGGCAATGAAATCCAGTATGTCATCACGGTGGTTAAGAACGGTGGAGCGTGCTGGCTAGAGAATGACTGCGAAAATGTCATCCCGATTCTTTGGTTGGTTCTGGTGGGCAATGGTAATAAATTTTTGTTCAGCGATGGCCGATTGGAGCTGTGAGTTAGTGGTGGCTTCAGGGTTAGAGGTAGCTACCAAGAAGATATCTTTATCCCTGGCGTTATACACTGTAATTACACAGTGTTGGTTTCGATTCAAGTTACGCATTCGTTACGTTGGAAAAGAGTTTGTTTCCCAGAGGTCTTGGTCTGCCCTTTCGGGATATCAGTACCTTCGCGTGAGCGAACTGCCATAGCTCTACAAACTACCCGGTTGCCCCGATATTGCTCTAGCTCAATTAATAGAAGCTTATTTTTGCACCAACACATTACCTTACCGCAATTGATTGGACAAAATAGAAACCAGTTTGACCCTCTTTGAAAATTGACCATGTGAAAATTGCGCGCTCCGTCCAAGCTCCCTTATCTCGAGCGGAACTTTGAAACGAATCCGATCCGTTCGATTGCTCGCATCCTCAATCCGACGCGATCATTACGATCATCATTTGCAGGAGGCACAATTTTACGACCAACAAAGTAAAAAAAAAACACAAACCCCGATCGGGGTCAATTTGCAACCATTGGCGCGTAAATGGCGGTACTTTACACCGAAGCCGAAGTAATGGTAACAAACATTCGGTTCGCACCCAGGAATCGATCGATCCGTGGATCGGGTGATTTATGACCGGCTTAAATCGATCATCACCACCCGATGAAGCAGCCGCGGCCATTTACTGTACACCAGAGCACCGTATCGATGTGCGAGATCTGGGTTGCAAGGAAACGCTGATCGGATCTTGATCGGTGAGTCGATCGATTGCATCTACTATTAATTAGCTATTAACGCGCCGGTTTAAGATTGGTTGCAATTTTTGCGATTTCAATCATGTGAACTGGCCGTTTATCGGTACGATGATGTGCAGTTGGATAAAGGTGTTCTCGCCGGTGTGCTTACATTCTCGGCTTACAAAAGAGGTCAATACGAGGTTCAAGAATGTTACGAGACGTGGATCGCATTTAGCAATTCATTTTAAACTCACTGTTGGGTGAAAGTTAATGTTGCAATTGCGTGAATCGAAAGTGATTTTTAACGCAGCAAAGGAAAAACAACATGTTGAGATCATCACAGTTGGCGCGTTTATGAACTATTTACGGTTTACAGCATACGGTCGGTTTCTTAAGCGCCAGTTTCATTTATCAAAATCTTGCGAACCATTCGCGATTAGTTTTAGGTTAAGTAATTGTACGTATTATGGCAAATTGAATACAGCACCACCTAAACCGGCTATTACGAAACACCGAGCCGAGCTTTGTTGCGTTTGATTTCGCCGGTTGTGTTTTTGTTTACTTACCCAATGACATTGACAGCTGTATTATTTGAAGAAAAAGAAAACGAAAACCAATCCACTGATGAAACGGGATGGGAAAGAGCAGCAAAAACAAACAATCTACCGATAAATCATCTTCCTATTGACTCGTGCGCGAAGAAAAATAGTCACATTGTGTACACATTTCACCTTCAGCCCGGGACAAAT
>LULA01018410.1:0-10118 GCA_002091835.1 Anopheles maculatus | reverse complement strand
GACGGTTGTGTTGCGTGGCGCATTGTGCGCTCGCACTGCCACTGCCTGGTGGTCAAAACATTTCTATCTTCTTCCAGTTTATTGTGGCTGGTTGGTCGACTGTGACACTGGGGAGGGGAGGGGAAAAGACGGAACGAAAGGGCACGGTAAGAGCGTTAAACACACGTTCCAGTGTGTACGGGACCGCGTCTTCAGCCGCCCGAACGCGTTCCGTGCGGAGGCACGCGCATGTCAAACTTCGGCTCGACTTCGGATGGCGCGCTGCTTCCTTTTTGCCGAGCAGGGCAACAGAAAGAAAAGGAAAAACAGTAACGAAAACCGGTCGATGCTTTTGAACCGTCCAACAAGCATCTTGTGCCTGGCTCGGTTTGCTTTGCTGCTGGTAAGCAAATGGTGTGTGAGAAAGGAAAAAAAGAAAACACGGTCGCTTGATGATGCGTCCTACTATGGGATTTTACTAGAGGGGTTTTTTTCTTCTTTATTTTCATTTAATATTATTTATATGCAATTTGACGAAATGAATTTTGAATTAATAATTTTATACGATTAATGGTTGTGGCACACTACTTACCAGCACTACTGATAATAATCTAATCATTGCAGTCACAATAAAATTGAGAATCTGTGTGAAAGTACATTCCCATTACGATTGTACACTCTACCTACACTTAGACTCTCGGATTACGCCAGCCCGAACTAGAGGAGGTCCAGAGTTTTCAAACGTGGAGCCATTGTTGCGGAGAAATGGGCTTTACCACGCCGGTTCACGTTACAAGGAAGCGTTAAAATGTTAGGGACATGACATCTCGTACTACGCACTGCAAGTCACAGTGCGTTCTTGGTGCCTTATTTATGACACTACGCTGGTGTGACCAAAAAAGGGATATCTTTCCCAAGCACACTGCAGGTTAAATTGATCCTCTTGTGCCTGCGTTATTTTTTTTTTACTTTCTTTACGCTGCTTCTCTACATTGCCTTAAGTGCGGTACGACCGCGTGTTGGCCACAAACGAAGTGAGAATTGAGCAGAAGTTTGTCTGCACAAAGCAAATCTTGCGCTGCAAAACGGGTGTGTGTGTGTGGAGATTAATTTTACACATGCTTCCTGGCGCAGCCACAGTCTCACGCAGTCGCCACACGGCGAAGAGCGTGTGGTTGTTTACTTACTTTTATGTATCTCTTTTTTTATGCTACTTTAAGCTGATGCAGAGGAGTGAAGAAAAAAACCCCTCTACTAAAAACCCATAGTGACTGAGCGAGCAAAACAAAACATCACCAATAAAATAAAGCCTGCCATTGCGATACAATAAAAACTCGTTTTAATTAACCCGGCCACGCGGCCTGTGGGAGAAGGTGTAAAAAGCAGAGCCAAAGTAAAGTATCGTACAGCAAGTGAAGCAGCAGCAACAACAAAAAAAAGCCAACCTTCTCGCCGGTTCGCGATCGCAATCGGTTGCAACAGCGAACGGAAAAAAAGAGAAATGAAAGAAGATCAATTTTTTTCTCCTTCATTTCTCGTTTGCCCTGTTGAGAAAGATTAACCGCCGCAGTCAGGACAGCCTAACACGACAACTTCATAACGCAACGACCATCGCAACATGTCGCGCAACATGCGATGCTGCGACGGTTGTGTTGCGTGGCGCATTGTGCGCTCGCACTGCCACTGCCTGGTGGTCAAAACATTTCTATCTTCTTCCAGTTTATTGTGGCTGGTTGGTCGACTGTGACACTGGGGAGGGGAGGGGAAAAGACGGAACGAAAGGGCACGGTAAGAGCGTTAAACACACGTTCCAGTGTGTACGGGACCGCGTCTTCAGCCGCCCGAACGCGTTCCGTGCGGAGGCACGCGCATGTCAAACTTCGGCTCGACTTCGGATGGCGCGCTGCTTCCTTTTTGCCGAGCAGGGCAACAGAAAGAAAAGGAAAAACAGTAACGAAAACCGGTCGATGCTTTTGAACCGTCCAACAAGCATCTTGTGCCTGGCTCGGTTTGCTTTGCTGCTGGTAAGCAAATGGTGTGTGAGAAAGGAAAAAAAGAAAACACGGTCGCTTGATGATGCGTCCTACTATGGGATTTTACTTTTGCTGTCGTGTTTTGCTTTATTTTCATTTAATATTATTTATATGCAATTTGACGAAATGAATTTTGAATTAATAATTTTATACGATTAATGGTTGTGGCACACTACTTACCAGCACTACTGATAATAATCTAATCATTGCAGTCACAATAAAATTGGAATAAAAAATAGCTTCTGAACCGTCTCTCCCTACACAGGAATGACTAGGTCCTATGTCATACAAAGCTAGAAATAGCAGGCCCAGACTTCTCGAGCTTGAAATCCCAAAGAAAAGATAACATCGCCTTAACGTCGTGTATTTAAAAGTTTCCCTTCATGTTCTCTATGCTATCTCAGGCAATTATTCCAATTTAAGGTACTACATCAGCAAAAGAAGTCCGTGCAATACGGCGAGAACCGTCATTCTGGAACGTAACATCTATAAACAGATGTTTTTGCAGACCAATTTCAAGCTGCAATCAAGAACTTTCCAAGAAGAGCTATAAGTACCTGATGCAGTACTAACTAAATGAGTAATTCCCAAATGGAAGCATTATTCGTATAAAATGAATTTATTGTTTACCTTTAAAGTACTTTTCCAAATCCAAAATTGTGTCCACACAGGCACGCCAATCTATAGCTCCAGCCCACAGTGCAGCCGGTACGCGTTTCAGTGCGACTTCGGGTCCCGTTTGCGTTCGGGTCCGGTTCGGGTTGCCGTGTGCCGTGCTGCTCACGCGTCGCCGCAGCAATACGCAGCATCGAGCGAACAGTTTCGTCCGCACGACCAGTCCGTACAGTGTCCCGTGGAAAAAACGCAAACCCGTCGCTGCAGCACCAGCAGTACACGCTTACTGCCGCACCGAACGGACGGTTTGTCGCAGTGGGTCGCCCGGTACGCATCTCAGTTAGCACGAAACAGTCGTCGTGTGTACGCTTCTCGATCTCGGCCGCCGTTTTTTTACCCTGTTGTTTTCATTCGTCCGTGCAGCGTTCGCGTTTGAATCCTGGTTTGGTCGACGTTTCGCGTCGAGCGAGCGAACGCGTGTACGGTTTTGGAGTGTGTACAACCAACAGCAAAAAAAAGTGATGGAAAAATCCTAAAAGGTGTGTGTGTGTGTGCGGGCTTTTCCTCCGTTCTTTACTATATAATTCCACATTTCGGGAAGCGTTTGGCTGCAGTGCAGGTTTCGTCCCTTGGGCACCGCTCCCAGCTACGACTGCAGAAAAGTGACGGTGTTGTTTTTTTGGTGGAAAATATTGTGTTTTTTTTGTTGTAGAAGTGTATTTTAAGCAACGGAAAACCCCCCCAGAAATAAAAAAGAAAATCCTCCCGAATGGTTGGTTGCTCCGGAAACGCGTGTCATGCCGTGCCGCGTGCTGTGACGGCGCCAAACATGTGAAACTCACCAACATTAGTCTTGCCGCGTGTCCTGTAAATGTGCGAGTGTCAAAAGTAAAGGAAAACAAAAGCGTTACGCTCCTGTGAGTGGATGCAGTGTTTCAAAACTGCCGCATAAAACTTTGTAGAAGCTAAACTGGGGCCAAGGTTTTACTTGTGTTTGAGTGGTAAAAATTCACAACGAAAAACAAAAGATGTGAGATGTGCCAACGTGACAACAAAAGCCAACAAGAAAACCCTATCTACTATCAAACACCCGATTCCTGCTCCTACGGGAGCACTTGATCGCCCACAGTTAGGACCACTACTATCAACTACCCATCTCTGTCGAACCAGTCCGTTGTGAGCGTGTCGCTGCGGTGTTGTGGTTTTTGTTGTGGCACGTGTGTCCTTTGCATCCTATTAGTTATTAGTATTTGTTATTCCCAAAGCCAAAAAGCATAGTGATTTATAGTTTAAATGATGCAAAATTCGAACGTATTAATTCTCCAACATCAAAACAAAAAATGGCTCCGTACCTGTGTGTGATTTGTGATGCGTTATTTGATCGCTGCTTCTCCGAAAGCGTCACCGCAACAACATCCCAACACCACCAACACGAACCATCAAACGCAACAGATTTTGACTTGTGTGTACAGAAAACGAAAACAAGTTCAAAAAAGGTTCTAAAACTTGTGTGGAAGCGAACAGTTTGCCATCCTACAACAAAAGGATTGTAGTCTCGAACGAAAGGAAGGCAGGCAAAACAAAACAAAACAAACACAAAAGCTTGTTCCCCAGACAAAAGGCCTAAGACAGAAGAGCGAGAGAGAGAGAGTGAGAGAAAACACAAGAACGCGTATGCAAAAATAAGAGGCCACAAAAATTTAACTCCTAACGTGTAAACAATCGAATAAATCGCTAGTGTGTGTGTGTTTGTTTGTGTGGACGTGGGTGTGTCAACGGGTGTAGCGATTTGTTTGCAGAATTCATTCCGGCTTTCTTTGCGCTTCGGTCCAAACCGGTAACACGCGCTCCGTTTTTGTGTTGCATTGCACGAGCTTGAAGTTGCAGATTTGGCAAGTTTTGTTTGTGCACGTGAATACCTCCATAACGTTCTGTTTGCCCCGTACTACTTGTTATTTTTGTTTAGTTTTTCGTTTTGTTTTTGTTCTGTCTCTCGGATGATGAGCTACGGTTTACTTCCATGTTTTTATTGCTTTCTTTTCTCATTTTTAACCTTCTCCGCTTTGCTTTTCATACATTTTTTGTTTTTGTTTGCTGGAATAACTTTCTACCGTTCCCGATGGTAAATGAACCATGGAAAGGAAAGTGTGACAAACAGTTCTAAGAACGAAACACACTTTAACACGCGTGCAACATCGTTGCGATCAAAGCACACCTTACAAAGCAAACACAGCAGCAGGAAACCCAGGCGACAAAGTGGATAAATGTGGTTTCCGTAGGCAAACATGTTTTTGTTTAACCCATGCTTACGGTTCTCAGGTTGTGGAATTTTCCTTTACCCATACAAACTGGAGCTTGAAAATCGGTGCCGGTGAATTGGTATCGAACCTTTGGGGAGCCCAAAGAAATAACAGACAAATATGCGCTGCTAATCCAACCCGGGCGTGCTGCTGCGCGCCGGCTTAGAAGAGCCCGCGGTGACAAATCATTGGATCTTTGGATCGGAAAAGAGAAAAGAAAAAACCTCCCCCGTACAGTGTGAACCGGCGCTTGACAACCTACGCCAAAATAAAATATGTCTCCACTACTATACAACCACTAAAAAGCTAAGCCCGGCTCGGTGTGACAGAAAAACAAACCAAAACAGCAGTTCTGGTGTGGAAAGCGTGCGTGGAAGAGCAAACATTCACACACCACCTACCTAAACTGTGCAGCTGTTGGGGGGAGGGTGCAGGGTTGCTGTGGGTAGGGGAGGAGCCCTAGTAGTGGGCCGTCTGTGCTAAAATTTTCCGTCAGTGCAACCGGTATACCGGCATTTTATTTTTAATTTCTGTTTTATTCACAGTGTTTAGAGAAACAACCAAAAACAAAGAAAAACAAAATTTGTCGTTGACAGTGCGTTTTGATTTTGGCCGAATGTCGTTCCTGTTGCGGTGGTGTTAAGCCAGGTTGAAAACGAAGTAAGTTTATTTTAAGCGAAACCGTGCGCTAAGCTTGGTTGCTCTAAAGCGGAAAGTGTTTTAGTGTAAAAGTGTAAAAAAACAGTGGAAAAGAAAGCGCGCTTTATAAAGGAAAAAACAAAGTTTTGAATCACAACGTTTAAACACAAATTCTCGCGATCGCGTGTGTTTTGAGTGGGCCAAGTGTGCTGTATCCTTTTCGTTGGTGTCGTTGCGATCAGCTAGTCGCTTCGCTACTGTTGCTGCAACCGACCGATCAACCGCAGCCGTGTACAGGCGACACGCAACACGGACGGACTGCGCAGACAGCAACAATCAACCGTGCTGCTTAAGAGCTTGTTAAGAGGCACGTTAAAAATTCAAACAAAAACGCCCCCCCCCCTCCGTCTGTCACTCCCTTCCCTGCCCCGTGTCACAGTCGACCAACCAGCCACAATAAACTGGAAGAAGATATAAATGTTTTGACCACCAGGCAGTGGCAGTGCGAGCGCACAATGCGCCACGCAACACAACCGTCGCAGCATCGCATGTTGCGCGACATGTTGCGATGGTCGTTGCGTTATGAAGTTGTCGTGTTAGGCTGTCCTGACTGCGGCGGTTAATCTTTCTCAACAGGGCAAACGAGAAATGAAGGAGAAAAAAATTGATCTTCTTTCATTTCTCTTTTTTTCCGTTCGCTGTTGCAACCGATTGCGATCGCGAACCGGCGAGAAGGTTGGCTTTTTTTTGTTGTTGCTGCTGCTTCACTTGCTGTACGATACTTTACTTTGGCTCTGCTTTTTACACCTTCTCCCACAGGCCGCGTGGCCGGGTTAATTAAAACGAGTTTTTATTGTATCGCAATGGCAGGCTTTATTTTATTGGTGATGTTTTGTTTTGCTCGCTCAGTCACTATGGGTTTTTAGTAGAGGGGTTTTTTTCTTCACTCCTCTGCATCAGCTTAAAGTAGCATAAAAAAAGAGATACATAAAAGTAAGTAAACAACCACACGCTCTTCGCCGTGTGGCGACTGCGTGAGACTGTGGCTGCGCCAGGAAGCATGTGTAAAATTAATCTCCACACACACACACCCGTTTTGCAGCGCAAGATTTGCTTTGTGCAGACAAACTTCTGCTCAATTCTCACTTCGTTTGTGGCCAACACGCGGTCGTACCGCACTTAAGGCAATGTAGAGAAGCAGCGTAAAGAAAGTAAAAAAAAAATAACGCAGGCACAAGAGGATCAATTTAACCTGCAGTGTGCTTGGGAAAGATATCCCTTTTTTGGTCACACCAGCGTAGTGTCATAAATAAGGCACCAAGAACGCACTGTGACTTGCAGTGCGTAGTACGAGATGTCATGTCCCTAACATTTTAACGCTTCCTTGTAACGTGAACCGGCGTGGTAAAGCCCATTTCTCCGCAACAATGGCTCCACGTTTGAAAACTCTGGACCTCCTCTAGTTCGGGCTGGCGTAATCCGAGAGTCTAAGTGTAGGTAGAGTGTACAATCGTAATGGGAATGTACTTTCACACAGATTCTTCACAATTCTTCGAAACATTCTGTTGTGGCGCCTAAAAAACAGAGGTTTGATGTTGTTCGGATAGATCTACCAGCGCTATCTCGCACTCTGCTTGTCTTGTTGGTCTGGTTTTTTAAACTTTAACCAACGACCCACTTCAATCATCGCCCGAGGGTCTTAAAAATGGTGACAAGTTGGGATCGTTTGACATACGAAGAACCGATTCTTACGCAACGCCGAACCAGAGAAGGCGCAAGATAAAATAATTTATTCAACTTTGAAGATCGATAATGGTCCTGATTGTACGTGTGTGTGTGTGTGTTTTTTCTGTATTTTCACGCGAAGCGTCTACAGATTCAACGCTGTATCTGTACACAATAAAATGTCTTAAAGTGAGCATCACAATATTCTTCCACAAGTACACTATAAATCACAACAGCACAGAATACCCGGCAAATAATTGCTACAATCGCTCGAGGTAAGCGAAACACTCTAGACGGTATCGTGTTGCAAACAAAACAGCCACAACAAACCGCCCGTTGCATCTTCCCACGAAGCGTATAGTTTGCTCAGAACCAGCCCGTCTCGTGTATCGCCAACCGGAGGAAACAGCCAATAAACCTGACGAAGCCACGAAAACGGCACCCTCTTGATCCGCGTATCGTGTTTTTTGAGCGATTGATCTTAAGCGATTGCCAGCAGTACGCCATGCCTTCGCGCCCGAGAGTTGCGGAATTGAATCTGTGCATAAATCACACCGCTGACGGATTGTCATGCGTTTTTACTGTCGGAGAGATCTCAGGGCCATCGCAGTACGGTGACAGGTACCCAACGTAAGCGCTGGGAAGAGGCATGTGAATTTTATGCGTAAAATAAAAGTTGTTCTTCATTATCTGTATGGGCATGAGCATGGGAAAGAGTCATGTTCCCTTTTATCTCGCCTGGAGCATCCTTTAACAACAGTTTAAACGAATTTCTTGTTTCTAAAGTTACAGAGATTTTCTGGACATTCTAGATCTTAGATTTTCTAGACATTCTAGATTGAGGAACATTTAAGCATCAATCCTTGATGTTCGATGCTGATATCCAGGCACCTAGGAGCTCTCGAACTCCAGAACGGGACCTCCTACACGGACATCATGAGCACGATGTTTTCGCTTGGGCTCTGTTTTGGGCCTGTCGACGAATTCGATTTTCTAGGGTCACTCAACTCCCGTACTGCTTAAACGCTACAAAGTGCTTCATTGCTGATCCATCCTGCTGGATACTGTCGCATCCCGTCTGGACATTCTTCCTCGACGCAGAACTCACTACCAGTACAAAGAATTCAAGGAAAGCCTGTACTGGCAGGCCAAGAAGTCATACTCTAGGAAGATCCTGGCATTTGCATCTAAACTATACAAACTTAGTTTCTTTGCTGGGTTGATGATTATCCAGAATATCTTAAATTTGAAGAATATCAAGAATATTATCTTAATTATCAATATATTCCTTGCCAGAAATAGGTTGTAGTTTAAAGAAAATCAAGAATTTTGGTCTAGCCAACAAAACTCGCATGCTTCCAATATCTTGTCGACACAGATGATATAATAACCTTTCGCCCAAACCACTGCTCAAGATAATCGTTTCATTTGTTATGCTTCATTCCTTATGTCTTTTTTCCCCTGCTAGCTTCTTCAGCATAACTGCGTAACTTTATCTCCCTCAGAAGCCGCGATAAATGAGGCATCGCAATGTAAAACCCATCGCGCTAAAGAATTTCCTGCCGCATCCTCATCGGTAGGTGTCGAATTGAGCAATTAGGTTACATGAAATCGGAACCGATGCGTCTATTTTTTTTCTCTGGTTGTTTGTTAATTTGAATGTTTTATTACCGTGTCCCCGTAAGCGCCATATGTCGCTATCAGGTTCTAGGGCGTCCGCTATCTAATCATCACCATATTATTACCCCAACAGTGCACAGGGAGAACACATTGTACGGCGCTGTACAGCACGACCGCGACTCCGACACGACCGAAAACAGGCAGCGCTGCCGGTGCTGGCTGGTGTTGTGCCGCGTTTATCAATGGACCTACACCAACCCTTTTGCCTATCGAATCGTTTGCTTTTTAATATTCTAACTGCGCCGGTATGGCTCTGGTCTCACTTAGTGGAGCGAAACACCAAAAGAACAGAAAGGAAAAAAAAACGACGAACCATACTTACCACGCATGGTGTGTACACACTGGCAGAGTGCAGCAGGGTGTCGTAAAACATGTGGCCATATACAATATCAACAACAACATGGACAACAAAAATTACAACAACAAAAAAAACACATACATTCTAACCAAATATCTCTCATTCTAGCGCATGTACTCCTGGAGGTTTATTTTGTTGGGAAGAACTCTGGAAGTAGAGAGATCAACACTCCAACAGCATCCGAGACATTGTTCCCGGGGCAAAAGTGAAAACAAAACAAAACACAAAAAAGGCTGGAGAAAAAAAGGATGCAATGCGGTACACATGTGGCCTGATGACTCCGCTGTACGCCAAACCCGGAGACCCCGGACGTTCCCGGGAGGCGTTTAGCTCGGTGACATCGTGTGTGTGTGTGTGTGTATGTAGTCTTTTTTTTTGTCGAGGTGCGTTTGCTCTTCCAGAACGCGTCCTTGCATGTTTTGTCTGCGAACCGAATGCGAAGATACCGATGCCGTACGTACATGACAGCAAAGAAAACGGACACATAAATCCCTTAAAACGCACACAATCTTCTGACACACCAGCCGGGCCCGAAAGCGCACCAGAAACAGACATTCAAATTGTGATAGCGTCAAGGAAACTGTTGTGGTGAGTGCGTCGGAAATTCTTTCCGCTTATTGCTCTATTTCTTTTTCACGCTTGTTAATGCGGTTAACTATTTTATTGTGCTTTCGGAGTCTCTGCGCCAGCATGTAAAGGATCATTTGAGATTAAATGCGATGGTGATATCATTCCCGGGAGTTGTATTATGACTATTAAAACAGAGTCGTAAAAATGTGAGAACAATGA
>LULA01018409.1:0-10124 GCA_002091835.1 Anopheles maculatus | reverse complement strand
ACTTGAACCCCGGTCCTGCCGTGTGAAGACCGGCGCCGCTGTCGCATCTGCCACCGGGCCACCATTTAGAAAAGGTAATTGTCATCAGTTGAGGTTCAATTGGCTTCAAATAACTAATATTGCTTTTAATAAAAGATGTAAAAATAACACGAATATCAATAACGCAACTAGCATTAAGACTTTTTCTATAAATTCTTGGGAATGTGCAAGAAGTCAGGGTAGTTTTGAAAGTATTTGTCACTATTCTACTGTAATAAATTGCTTAGTTGATCAAAATCATGATTTTATATTGCTTTTATAGCTGAAGCTGCATTAGATTTAATTTATAGAAGTGGAACTTAAACTTCTGTTCGTCTATTAATGATTTTACTCCTACTAGTGACTCTCTTTTTCTCTCTATTAGTGATTTTATTCCAATCGGTTGTTTTACTTTACTTTAATGTTCTCAATATATAGAAAAAGCAAAATATTTTTTTTTTTTTTTTTTTTTTTTTTTCGAAGTATGCCGGCCGGGGGCCGTTTTGTCAAAAAAAAAAAAAAAAAAAAAAAAAAAAAAATATGCAAGCTATAAAAGTGTTTCTTGGTCTGTAAATTACATTTTGACATTTTACTACAGCAATACTGTATAATAATGCATTCCTATCAGAGTCGTGACGTTTTGAGTCCTTTGTGTGATGACTACCGCTATTTCTGCTTGTCTAAACCTCACAAAAAGCTTCTCAAGGCTTAAAGTTCTCTAAGCTAATCGAGCAACATTGATGAAAAAAGTAGCAATTTTAACGCTAAGTACGAAAATAGCTTAGTAGAGCTAAAAGTTTTAGAAAATGAATTGTTAAACGATCTGTTCTCTTTCGTTTTAACTTATTAAAACACATAATTCGTTTAACATAGGAATGGAAGGTAAACCAAGATCATAATGTAAGAGACCACCGGCACAAGTCATTAGCAATAAAAGATCGCGCCCGTTAACATCGTTAATTTGATCATCTCTCAAGATTTAACATTCCACACTCATCCAATTTCTGCAACTTAAATCCAACGTCAATCCAATATGTCACAAACGCAAAACAAAAACATCCCTATTTCACCTGTTCTAAATTGTACAGATTTGTACTGCAAATGCACAACCCGTGCCAATAAATCGATTTCATCCGGCTGCAAAGATTGTGTGGGAATTATCCCGAGGCGCTAATCATTGGTTTGGATTAAAAATAACCAAATCACACGCTCCCCGTTCAACGGCTCTATGTGTGTGGACACTGTGCACTCTCAACAAACTGGTATAAGTATCACCGACCAACTGATACCATTTGGGCGAACACGAATTAACATTCTCTTGGTCTGCCCGGACTCGTCTTCTATCGTCCAATAATCGATCGATTCGGTCCGCCCATTCGGGCCCTTTCGCTTTAGCTACATTGGCCAGTACATAGTAGCAGTGCTTATCGCAACTTATCGTGGCCGCAACACTCGAAAGAATGGCGATCATCCTATCAGCATGGGCTTGATACGCGTCAATTCAATGCCGCCATTGCGCACAGTTGTTGCGGGTGCGCGTGTGTGTCACTTTCTGGCCGTACTAACTGCCGTTTACCGCAAAGCCATTCTTGATTGCTGCTCCATTTTATCAATCCACTTCGATGGAGGTTCACCCTCGTGTCTCGTGTGTGCGCATGTACGGTGCAGATACAGGGTATCTCAGTGGTTTCTAACGTTTTTCCAAGGTTTTTTTTGACATTTTTTTACGTTTTTTTCAAAAATTTATTCGGAATTGATTTTATATTATTTAACAAAAAAAAACTCCAAGATCTCTTTCAATTTTTGCTTGGAAGTTCAGCAACAGATCTCAGATCCCGGTACATCTCCACAAATCTTTGGGGATTGTAAGTAAAAGCTTGGAAATGCAATCTGTCTTGCTGTGTGAAGGGTGACACTTTGGCCGGTGCATTTCACCCCAAAACGAACCATTTTGTCCGATCGTCAAACATCGCCCAAGCTTGAATGCAATAAATAATCCCCCGTCCGATGCACCCGTATAAACATGTGCATGATTTATGTTGCATCTTCTTCGCGCTTCGATACGATCGTGAAGCAAGATCCGTCCAAGAAATGGTTACCTCGCCAACAGTCACCTTAATTCTCCTTCCCTGCATTGCTCGTTGTGCGGTAACCTTGTGCCGATTTCCTTCGTAAAGGTTAGATCGTTTTATTGCGACCGATGTGCGAAACACCACGAACCAATCTTCTGGAGTGAGTGAACGCTTCACTGGGGGATGCGGGGGGTTTATGCATTCGCGGCAAATAAGATCGGTTTATGTCGATGTGTATGTTGCACAGGAGAACGCGCTCCGCGGGTGGTTAATTGTGATCGTAATACTTCAAGTCGTCGAGTCCTGGATGTTTTTTTATTTTCAACGGGCTACGTCAATTAGTGTGAGCAAGTGGCGCATTGGCTGAAGAATTTACTGTTCTGGTATTGGTATTATACGGCTGAATATGTAAAGAATGCAACGAGAATTTTTCGTTCTTTGTTCCTCAAGCAAAGAATCATAAAAAAAAAAACAAACACAATAAAAATGTTTAATGAGAGTTGAAAGGTACAAGTTTTCGCGGGTTGAAAAATTATCGTTGCGTATTATCATAGTTCTTGGCTATCTTCTTTCTCAGCCTGATCCTTAGGTCTTATAATAATACGTTAAATTCAATTCCAGCTTTTTCCAACTTTTTCGAAGAGGTGAGTTTGATATTCTCTTTCTTCCCTTCTATGTGAGTCAGGCTGTGTTTTCTCCTACGTCGGACACCCATATTACTGTAATTCCGTACATTTCTCTTAAGCTTATCTTACTCTATAGTGACTTCTTTTTTTAACATCTTTTTACCAATTTCATCTTTCGCGTGTGATTTACAGCAACTTCAAAATATGTTTTTTTAAATCAATTTCTATTAGCTACACTAATAAGTTTAATATACTTAACCGTTAATATCAAGAGCTTAATATGTTTCGTGTAATTATTCACCTTAATTGAAGCACATTTTACAACAACTCTATCATAGTTTAAGATATGTATTAACCAGCGTTTTAAACTATATGTTGGTTAGTATTGTGACCATGCCTTAGATTCAAAAGTTTTTGAGTCGATCCTTCATTCCTCTGTCCTATTGAACGTAATCTCCCTACACCAGCATGGCTTTATGTCTCTTATCTCTACTGTTTTCAGTAGTATTGCTTCCGGATGTCAAGTGCCACGCGATTTACACTGATTTCAAGGCAACCTTTGACAGCATCCCTATTACATTTGTTGATCATGAAATTATCTAAACATGGCATTGGAGATCCAACACTTTCTTGGTTAAAATCGTATCTTTACGGTAGAAATTAAAGCGTAAGAGTGGTGAACTCTCTTTCCGAATCCTTTGAAGCTATGTCTGGGGTACCTCAAGACTAAGTGTACTTAGTCCGCTTCTCTTTTGCTTGTTTATAAATGACTGTGTTAATGTTCTGAAATTTTATATGTCTGTGCCCTCGTCCGTTAATTGTTTGAATCATCCATCCTTCCTTAATTCCTTCTATTCCTGGTGTTGTTGTTCCAATGGTCTTGTGCATTGCCCTGATATGTGTTGTGCGTGTATCGTTTGGTCGTTTGTCTTTCAAAATACTGTGGGGCTATACTAGTTTGTGACTACTTGGTACCTGTGCCGATTAGAACGCGATACTCCCATATCCGTTCCTAATTTATCGCTTGTCACCTCTCTGAGGAACTGAATTTGATGCTTCTGTGCTTTTATCCTTGATTCCGATGTCTACGAGACAGACCTCCGCTCCTTATCCTCGTACTCGTAGTATACGTCATGGCCAGAATGACCCTTTCCTTCGAGCGCTATCTATTTGATTTTGACATCCCTGCATCCCGTTCCCGCTCTCGTCTTCTTGATTCCTGTTCCCTTGTCCGATGTTTAGACTAAGAATACATATTTTGTTAAGCCCATGTGGCATTCATAATAAGAAAATAAATAATAATAATAAGTTATGCAAATAAATATAACTGATTATAAAAATTTAACCAACAACGATCGACAAAGTGCGACTAACGAGGCACATGCAACTGTTTTGCAGTGTCAGTATAGTGTAAAATGATCCATCGTCTTGTTGATCGATTTCCTGGGCCGAGGTAGCTAGTAATTATGATAAAAATGCTTAGCCTTAGCCAGATCCTCCAATATAAATCTCTTTTATCGACAATACACTCACCGTCAGCAGATTTTTTTTTTCAAAAGAGTCATCTGAAATTGAATCTGATTTATTGTCAGTAGCCAGACATGGTTTATAACAAGACCCATCTCGTCCTGAATATTCTTCCCCGGTCCTCAAGCGCCCAGATTTTCTCATCAACGTGTGGTATATGTTATTGTGCTACAAGACTGTTGAACAGTCTGGACAGGACTGGACACCTGTTCGAATTAGATATTCTTATTTTCCCCCAAAAAGGAGAAGTCGTTGAAAAAGCCTAATCGACTATAGCCAGCCGTCACGATATACAATTTTGACAGCGATAGAGCTGAAAGCAATACTTTGACAGCTTTTACTTCTGTCTGATATATCGCAGTTTAAATTTGTATTTGCTTAAAAGATATTATACGTAGAGAAAGGTGGACGATTGAGTGGAACATAGGCTCATCAAATAAAAAATCGTGTAAGTCAACCTATTTTTATTTTTATGAAAGTAAAGAATAAACCTTCTTGACGGACGTGCAAGCCGTCTAATGACTTACTAAACTGGATTGATACCACATAGTTGGATGGTCATCCTCATGGGATTCCGAATGGAATTTGATCCCCGATCATGATCTCCAAACCTCTGCTTAATTGCTTTTAATACAGCTTTCCTATTTAATGCTATTTGATTTTTTCTTCTTGAGAGGATACTCGACGACTGTTGATTCAATCCATATTATGATGAACAACAATTATTAAACATTTTATTCGTCTACAACTCTAAGACTTTGGAAGATAATGTTTCCAGTTCTACTAACATTAAATGTAAGCGAGCATTCTATTTTGTTCTAGCGCCCTAAATCTCAAACACCATTCTCACACTACACTGCTTCCCCAAGGTATAGATTTTTGTCATTTTCCTTCGTAATATATTCCAGCGAAGGCGAAAAAAAAACACTTCAACCAAACGGCCAAGACATCACAAGTACCCTCGCCGGGTGCACATTGTCTCCCATTTTCGTTCCGAAAAACCGTGCACTGGCACAGGAATTTAAACGAATGGACGAAAAGGGCATCGTTACCATGGCAACGCCTTCTACTTTTGTCTACGCAAGGAAGCGCAAACGTGTGGAACCGAGGGGGGGGGGGGGGGGGTTAAAATAGTAATGGCCGACGGTATGGAAAGACGCCAGCCCTAGATCACGAAACCTCCGGCGACAGAAGACAGAAAGAGGGAATCAATTAAGGACAATCCGGATTCAGCTGCTAGCGCGACGTTCGATTCACTTTATCTATCGGGAGTTTTCTTCCATCCTTTAGCCGTCATGGCCGACGGTATGGAAAGACGCCAGCCCTAGATCACGAAACCTCCGGCGACAGAAGACAGAAAGAGGGAATCAATTAAGGACAATCCGGATTCAGCTGCTAGCGCGACGTTCGATTCACTTTATCTATCGGGAGTTTTCTTCCATCCTTTAGCCGTCCATCCATTTCTTGTTGTTTCCTTCGCTTGTCTTGCTTTTCCTTTTTTTTGAAGATGAAAAAGTGTCAAGGCAACGCCGGACTACCCCGAACGGAATTGTCTAAGCCTGCTAGAACGGTGCTATAAATTAGACGTCGAAATGAAGCGAACAACAATGCGGACTTGATGCGGCATAAATGGTAAAGATGAGCTCTGGAAGGAAACAGAAACCCGTCCGAAACGGATTGAATATGACTTTTGATTGGAACGCGGACAGCTCGAACAACGATTTCATTCTCACCGTGCAGATACATTCACACGCATACACGGTAGATAATGGAAAGAGGGGGGACATAATTTCATTGTATTGTATTCATTTCTACGTTCATCGTTACGTTTTCTATTCGATATCCAATCGAAAGGCCTTTTTGTATTGGTTTGAACATAGATAATATGTAATGAATAAAAGGAAAATCTTCGTGGAAGGTTCCATGCAGCAACAGCAACATTCTTGAGAACGAGGTCCTGCCGTGTGAAGATCGGCGCCGTTGTCGCAAATACCACCAGGCCGTCCCGCAATGGAGTATAATGTTTATATTTTAATGAACTTAAGAAAGAAAAATATGGAAAACTGGTGATTATTTTTATGCGCACAGCAAATACCACCTAGTGCGAACGATCAACATTACTTTTGTTACTTTCTTTCTTTCAAGAGACCTCGTAGTCTTCGGAATCACGTGTTCCAAAAACCTCTTCTATCAATCGAGACGGCGTAGACTTTAACTGACAAAAGATCTCGTGCTCAAAGGTCTAAATACCTAGAAAATTTCCCACCGATCAGGACTCTTGTCCAGGGCTGGTCTCAAAGGTTACACGAATTCAGCTCTAAGTCATTTGCGCCACAAGGGCCCTAAAGTGTCTACTGAGCTGATCGATCGTCTGCTCGTGTGTGATTTCTCGAAATGCTGCTTTCTATAGACCACAAAAGCGATTATTATTTAAAAATGATGTAATAAAATAAAATTTGAAGCACGTTTTATTATAAAAAGGAGCATCATAAGAAGCTAGTTGCAACTTAAAGGCTACAACAATAGTGCAATGATTTGAAGTCGCATTTAAACATTGTTTTTAAGAGAAAAATTGAATTAAATAGGAAAATTAATGGAATTTATTAATCAGAATTTTTATGACAAAAAAGGAACCTGTTTATTTTGATAGAAGCTTAAATGGAACATATTAAAAGTGGTTCACCGTTTCCATATTCATTCTATCAAATTTTTGAGAATTATAATTCATTGCAAAAAATCTAAGAATGTGTTTAAAAATGAGCAAAATTTACTAAAATATGTCTCGATTCATGTTTCTCAACTTACTCCAATATTACTTTTGTACATTCGTTTCTGTGCCCACTGCACTGCGTGAAGACGATCGCTCTCCATTTTCATAATGTGATCATTAAATTTGTTGATTCCAAACGCCCTATGATGGTCGCCATCACAAGCCGAACAACTATAGCTAATTAAAAGCAATCCGATCAAACGGATAAGCCCTTATCCGATCGTACGTGTCTGTGTAGCATACACACACGGGAAAGCAAACCTACAGAACTCCCGTTTCGTTCCCTGTGTCTCTTTTTTTTTTGGACGGACCATTGCCACGGAAAAGCCCAACATTCCGAATTAAAATATCTGCCGCTGGTTGCTTATAAATTGCTTTCCATTAATTCCCTGTTGCTGCTGCTCGCATATTTAGCTCGCCGGTCAGCAAAACCGACTCCATTCCAGTCAGTTTTCCGATTCGTTGCTTTTGCGTTCTGTAGATCTAAGTCTAAGCCGGGCTGTTTGGTTTTTTTTATGGTACCCAGCGTTGTGCCATAAACGTCCACCGAACAGGAACGTCGAGTAACGCAGCAGAACTCGATGCGTTTCACGGTTCTCTCACTCGGTTTTTAACTGTTTTTTCCTCTTTTTGTGTTGGTTTGTCTGTTTTAGTTTTCGGATGGTCATTCCCACCAACTCGTTCGTGGCACACAACTCACAGCGCACCCGGTTCGTCCTCAAGATCAATGTTTTTTGTTTTGTTTTTCAAAGACATTCTTCACAGCTTTTCTTTTTCGGACCCTGTCAGGTCTTACTCATTCGTATGATGCATGAATTCCAAGCACACCTTCGTAAGCGGTAAAGTGAAGCAAAAGACACATATAATTTTGTAACAAGCTTACGGTCGTTCGAGCAACGGTGCAAAACAGAACCCAAGGAGATCCGAAATTACGAACGTGTAAGACACCAATAAATATGGGGAAAAAAGTCGTTCTCAGTGCCAATCAGTGCCATAATTCATCAATTGCAACGCATAATGAGCACAGAATGGAGCAACTTTTATATGGCAAGGGTACGGAATGATGGTGGACGGTGATGGAATTTGACGATGCGACAGATATGATATGATTCTGATGTCATAAAACGGTAACTTTTTATTGCAAATTTTGCGTACAAAAAAGTTATCCCTTTCCCATCTTTTTAATCGTATAAAAGCGTCGTTACTTAAAAACCAATTGATCGGTGTATTTTACTAATTTATAATCAATTTTATTTTTTAGTTGTTTTTCCATATTGACTTTTTCCTAATTTTTTCTTATTTTACTCATTTCCAATAAAGCTATACGAATGATGAATATAATTTTGTATAAAGCTATAAACAGTGTGAAATTCTTCGCATTTTTCTACTATTTCTGCAAAGTTTTACACAAACTTTACCTTTTTTTTCGCTAAGCAATCCATAACTGTTCAAATACTTGAAGAAAATTTGTTATCATTTCAAATGACTTCAGTTAAAAAGTACAAATCTTTTTTTAATAATGTTTCTAAATGTCTTTACCTACTAAAACAAATAGCCAATTAAGTAGTGTTTAATGTCGATATACAGTACTGGACAAAACTAAGTACTCACTTGGTGTTCTTATATGCTCATCGCTATAATTTTTCTTGCATAAGATATTTTAGTACGCTTCGTATGGAAGAATTGTAGCATTTTTTATGGTTAAAAATGAATACCTCATCGTTACTTTGTTTGTTGCATGTGTTTTTAGAAGTTTGATTAAATACCAACATAAGACATTTTTCGGGAGGACAAAATAAAGTACGCAGTGTCTAAAATAAAGTGTTCTTACCCCTCAAACAGGCATGGGAACGTCAATAAACGTTTTTGCTGTTAATTTGACCTCACTAAGTAATTGTATTACAACCAGCAAAGATGGCAAGAAAACAAATTTCTGTAGATATCCGCAAATGAATCGTTAAAAATCATCATGCAGGTCTGTCGAACAGAGAGATCGCTCGGAAATATGATTTAAGTGAGGCAAAAGTACTGAAAAATGGAAAAAGTACGAGAATCTTGGCAGTATCGAAAGACTACAAGCAATGATGACCGCAGAATTTGCTACGAAGAGGACAAAAGTTCGTCGATAACCAGCTGTTTAATAAAGGAAAACATCAACTTAAACATCTCAGATCGAACTGTGCGTAGAAAACTACACGAAACATGCTATAAAAACAGCTTTGCGCAACGTAAGCCATTGATTCGCAAAGTAAACAGGATTGTTAGTTATGCTTCTATCATTTATATGATGCTAATCACTAATAACTAATAACTAATGGTGATCATTGTAGGATCAATCGTTTAAGCTTTGCCCAGAACTACATAGACTAGCCATTGGACTTCTGGAAACAAGTTCTCTGGAGTGATGAGAGCAAGTTCACGGTCTTTGGGTGAAAGCAGCGGTCATGAGTTTGGACAAAACGTGGAAAGAAACTGGCCGATAAAAATGATTAAAAAACAGTGAAGCACGGGGAGGTGATATTACCATGATGTGAGGATGTTTTTGCATGATAATTTTGGCTAAAAATCTTAAGCAAATTGATGCAGTAATGACTGCCGACAACTATAGCAGCATTCCGAAAAGAAATCTTAAGAAATCGGGACGTAAAGCTGGGTTGCAAATAAAAATATTTTCCAACAAGATAACGATCCCAAACGCACCGTCTACAAAACTTCTGGAATGGCCACCACAAAGCCCGGACTTAAATCCTATTGCAAATTTTGTGGTCTATTCTGGATCAAACCGTTGGAAAAGGCGACGTGAACAACCGTGAGTAACTATTTGAAGCTCTGGAGAAAGACTGGTTGAATTTGAACCCTCAACACATCTGAAACCTCGTTGATAGTATGCCACGACGCTTGCAAGCTGTTTTTGAAGCGTGAGGTGGTCGTACTAAGTATTGATTTTAGTAATAATAAATTAAAGCCATGAATTCTTGAAGTGCGTACTTTACTTTGTCGATCAAAACAAGATGGATCATTCAATAAACATTGTTTGCGCGTTAATTTTTGATAAAATAATTATAACCTTAACAATAAAACCCGCGGAAGGTTTGATTTCAATATTTCAAA
>LULA01018408.1:0-10129 GCA_002091835.1 Anopheles maculatus | reverse complement strand
TATTATCTATATTTCGTATTTTCTATATCTTCATCCATTGTACAAATTGTACACATCTATGATAAGGATGGTTGTGCGTGTCCAGTCCGGCATTCTATTTTTTCCACCTCTGTCGTTTCCCCTTCCAGCGGTCGCAATCGCTGTTGGCAATTAATCTTTTTATTTGTGTTTGTCGCCGCCGGAGCCCGACGCGACTTCCGACGCCGGAGATTTACTCCGAGCCGAATTTTTGTCGGCAAGACCGGAGAATAGCCTCCGACTTGCCTCGAGCAACCGTATTGCCTTTCGAGACCGGAGAAGCGCCTCCGACTCGAATTGTTCCTTGGTTTCTTTCTTGTAGACCGGAGAAGTGCCTCCGACTACAGCGCTGGCGATTCAAAGACGAATGCTTGATCTGATGTTTGAATGCAATTTATTGAACGTATCGTGGCTTATTTATACTAGTTTATTGCTGACCACAATCGGTCAGCAATTTTTAATGTTCGATTTTAGTGTTCGATTTTAAAAAATGCATTCTGCTGACCGATCGCGGTCAGCAGAATCGTTGCGTCGGTAACATTCCGGCCCTCGTAATTCCTCTATGAGGGGTTACAAATCTATGTTTACTGGTGCTATAAAGGGTGGAGGTCTTATTTTATATTTTCGTTTTTGTGTAATCAGGAAGGCTGCTAATGCTATCGTTGATATCGTTGCTAATCCCGCTGTTAAAGATAAAACTATCATATTTATTGCTCCTGTGTTCTCAATGGTTTTGTTTTGAGGGGCGGTTTGAAGTGTTAGATTATGTATTGGTTTAAAGTATGTTCTAGATATTTCATTACGTTTTAATATCGTCGGTTGGATCGTTATCTTTTCCGTTTCTATAGAACAACTTTGTGACAATGTAATAATGCCTGTATTGTACGCAGGGTTAGTGAGTGTTGAATTACAGTTCAATACAATGTTTTGAGGGTTCGATGAATAGAAAAGAACTTGGTTAGAAGATCGCAGTCTTTTGAAGTGAGTAAACGGTTTATGTAGACGTGTAATTGTGCAAACTTCTATGGTTTCTACGTGAAGAAGTGCAGCGGCTATACAGTCTGGCCTTTTCTGTATCATGGTTTCATGTGAAAGAAGATGCGTGTTGTTTAGCTGTTTTAGCTCTTTTGGATATAGAAATAATTTATGTTCGTTAATGGCGATGCGACTTTCCCTGATGTTGATTATGGTTCCGTTATTTTCATCGGGTATGGGTATTATTTCAAACACTTCGAAGTGTTCCTTGGCCACGATAGTGTAGTCTATATGTATCACTATTTCGTTATTAACGATTTCTCTATTCTTAATTATTCTGTCTTGCCTGAGGATGGTGTTATTCGCCATCTCTTCTCCTATCGTTTTTAGCATATCCTGCTCATTTTCCTCTGTAAACAGGTTGTCGCTGCGCGAGTGTACTAACAAAGATAGTAGTCTGAAATAGGCGTGGCTAAATACTAACTACTACTAGAACGTGCGTTAGCGAGGCCGCCACGACATAAGGGCGTGGTTACTAAGGTAAAGGCAGGCACTGGCATCCGCTATGTCAGGAGTTCGATCCCCGAATAGAGCGATATTTTTTTCTTATTAAAAAAGGACATTTACTAAAATCCTTATTATTTTCACAAAAACGAAGCACTAACTAACGCTAGTGGAACACAACGTTTGTAAACGACGACGGAAAGGAAATAAATGTAAATTAGTAGCAAAAGGATATCGAGTGCAACGGATTTTTCTCGCCCGAAATATCTATTCTAGACAAACCGAGTAATCTGCAAGAAACCCCACCCGCGGTAATTTCTTATAGACACTACTCGGTGACAAGGTTTAGTCACTCCTGTCCTTGGCTGCCCAACTAAGAGGCTCGTCCTGAGCGTTGAGGTCTGCCGTGCTCGACATTGGCAGGATTCCCCTTCCGTCTGCATAGGCCCCCGCAAGCCTGGGGCAACTAGCTGGAAGGCAGCCGCTGCAAAGCGCGAATCCCTGTCCGTGGAGAACACGAAGGAGCGAAGACGTTCAGCGCAACGACGCTGCTTGTGAGGTTTCCCTCACACCCAGCCGAGCTGTGTCAAGACGGGCCATTCTTGTTGGTCGGAGTCCGGTGACAACGAGTGGCCAGTGACCTTCGCGACTGGCCGTTGTACGGCGGAGGCCGAGCGACACAGGTTGTTTTCTAATGTTTGGTATTTATTTACTATATTTTGACAGACAACATGGCCTAGCATTATGGTTTCTTCTATGTTTTTATTTAAGACGCTTAGTTTGTTCTTATTAAAGTTGTTCCGTAGCTCAAGGATGCCGTTCTGTAATTTTGTTAGTTTATCTTTGAGATATGCTTCCGTTTTTTCGTGTTGTTTAGAGGTAACTTCCATAGATTTAGCGATTGTGGAAAATTTCTGGTCCTCGGTACTACGAAATACCGCAAGTTGTTCGTCAATATCACTTCCTCCAAAGAAAAAGTCTTTTAATATTCCGAATACTCCTCGACTTCTTTTGACACGGCTTTTTACTGAGTTTTCAACTCTATGCAGGGCGTTATTGCATTCCATTATTAATGACATTTGTATTTGTTGGAGGTTCGAATCCGTGTCGTTGATTGTTTTAAAGATCGTCAGAATATTTTGTTTTAATTCGAGTAGGACAGTTGTATCGTTATCGGGATAGATACGAGTATGCAGTACAGTTTCCAGGGTTCCCCGTTTCAATAGCATTGTTCCTAAATGGTCGAAAAACAGTCCCGAGTGTTGAATAGGGACTATTTTCAGACTCGAGGACAGGCTTATGAATGAAAATATTAGGTGCCACACTTCCATGATACTGGCCGTATCCGTTTTGGATGGACTTGCCGTAGGTTGTTTCTTTTTATTTTTGATGCTACTTCTTTTATGGTTTCCTGGTCTGCGACTCGTTTTTTACCCCAGGCCGGAAAAGATTTATTTACTTTTTCTTCCTTTTTATTAAGGACGTCCAGAATTGCTAGGTTTGCTACAGCCTTTTTATAAGTCGTAGGGCCTACTTTTACCCAAACTGATCGTATCTGACCGTCCCTACCTGGCAACGTTTCAGTTACTTTGCCCTTTACCCACCTTCCAGTTCTGTGTTCGTCCGGAAACGTGACGATATCTCCCGTGTTGATGGGTGGTATTGGATCTTGCCACTTCTCCCTCTTCGCAATGGTTGGAAGATACTCCTTGATCCACCGTTGCCAATATTCTTCAGCAATTTGTTGCACTAACTTCCAATTTGATCTTGATATCTCACCTTGGCATAGTCCAGAAACGTTTGGCTCGGCTTCACCGGAGCAGCCTATTAAAAAATGGGACGGTGTCAGTGGTTCGTCATCCTCAGTATCGAGAGAAATGTGCGTAAGTGGTCTATTGTTTATGATGAATTCGATCTCCGTTAGAACGGCCCTTAGGGTTGATTCGTTAAAGGTTCTATTTGTGGGAAGGAGACTTTTCACTTCCCTTACTAGCCTCTCCCAGGCTCCGCCAAAATGCGGAGCTCCAGGTGGGTTGAAGTGCCATTCGATGCCTTCTGTGGCGCAGCGTTCTACAAGTTGACGTATCTGGTTATTAGCACCAATGAAATTAGTGCCATTGTCGCTATATATGTGATTTATCTTACCCCTCCTATGCTGCATACATCTTAGGCACATCATAAATGTATTTGCGCTTAGATCGTGGGCTTCTTCCAAGTGAACGGCTCTTGTTGTAAGGCATGTAAATAATGCACCCCACCTTTTCTCAATTCGTCTTCCTATCGCTATGGTTATTGGCCCAAAGTAGTCTACACCTGTATGTGTAAATGGTTTTTTGAATGCTGCCGTCCTGCAGCCCGGCAAAGGCGCCATCATTGGCGCGACCGCTCTTGCATTGTTGTTTTTGCATGTTTGGCAGTTTTTTATCACATGCTTAACTACCGCTCTCAAGTCGGTTATCCAGAATTTTTGTCGAATTGCGGCAATAGTAGTTTCTGTTTTCTGGTGCATGAATCGTTTATGATAATGCCTAACAATCAGCTTTGTTACGTAATGACCTTTCGGTAGTATGATGGGAAACTTCGCGTCGGTTTGCAGGTATTCTACATTATTTAGTCGACTCTGCATCCGCAGCAAGCCGTTTTCTAGTGTAGGGTTAAGCGTTCTTATTGGGCTCTCCTTTGGCACCTCCCTTTTAAGGGAAAGCCTGGTTACTTCTTTCTCATATACTTCCCATTGTGCCTTTTGGAATAAATAATTTTCTGCCGTGTCTAGGTCACCTTTGAGTATAATAGGTGAAAACGTTTCACCTGTAGCTTTTTTACGTAACCATTCAATGTATTTTAGGCCTATTGCTAGAGACCTACGAAGTTTTATCCAATCAGAACACCATTCTAAGGATATCCAGTTCCAGTCCTTTTTTTCTGTTGTTGCTATGAAGTGTGATGGTTTTATTTCTTCTAGCGTAATTATCTTATCAATGGGGGTAGTAAGTAGTTCACTCTTCCTTAGAAATTCAGGCCCTGTTAACCAAATTGAGTTTCCTATTATTACCTTGGTCGCTTCGTCGGCGGGATTACTTTTGCTTGGTACCCAGTGCCATTGATTGGTATGGGTATGATCTAGTATTTCCCCAATTCTAAGCGCGACGAATTGTTTATAGTTCCGAGGCTCGGAGTTGATCCAGGCTAGAACTGTTTTTGAGTCTGTCCAATAGAATTCTTGTCTTATTGGTATTCTAAGTTCATTTCTTATTGTCGCGGTTAGTCGTACGCCTAGAACGGCAGCTTGTAGCTCCAACCGCGGTATAGATAGTGGTTTCATTGGAGCTACTCTAGACTTCGCCGCTACAATTGTTACTTGTATTCCCGTCTTATGTACTGTCCGGAGGTAAGATACAGCGGCGAATGCTTCTTCCGATGCATCTACGAATGTGTGTAGTTCGCGACATATTATATCTTCTGCTTTAGAGTAGCATCTTGGAATCGATATTCTGTTTATGCCCTCGAGTCGACGGGCTCACCGGGCTCGCGGGCTCTTCGAAGCGAAATTCGCTCGCTGTGGAGCTACCGCTCGCTCACCGCTCACCGAGGTGAGCGTGAGCTGATCGCTCCGCTCACTGGAAAAGTTTACATGACCCAACACTAGAATCAATCTTAAAAGCTATTACAATGCCACTCCGACAGTCCTAGGACCTTTTCAAATTTTCCTTCCTCTTGAGGCGTTTTTTGTTCAATATTTGAGGAGCGTCTCTCTTCCGGAATGCTTTTGAAGACTGTGATGTCATTAGTCACAAATCCTCTCATAAAGTAATGTGCTCTATCATGTATTTTACAAACGTCTGAGATTGTTTGGATGGCTGTTTGAACGGATGGGAAACTGTCCAAGTAGTCATCGACGCAATGGTTATCTATTATAGCCTTTACTGCAATTGGATGACTTTCGGGAAATTGGCGAGCGTTTTCGTTTTTTACAAAGCTTGCGCACGCTGGAGAGCATGTAGCGCCGAATGTCATAACTTGCATCACATACACTTGTGGAACGTAATCTGGTGAGTCCCTAAAAAGGAATCGCTGTGCCGATTGGTCTTCATCTCTAATTCGCACTTGGTGAAACATTTCTTTTATGTCACCTGTGCAGGCGATCCCATACTCTCTAAATCGCGTAAGCACACCGAAAAGTGATGTGGTCGCATCTGGACCTGTCAAGAGTTGGGAGTTCAATGATATACCCTCGTTCTTTGCAGCCGCGTCGAAAACCAATCTGGGTTTCGGAATTGGCTTGTTTTGATTTATTACGGCAAAGTAACTTCCATAGATTTCGCGATTGTGGAAAATTTCTGGTCCTCGGTACTACGAAATACCGCAAGTTGTTCGTCAATATCACTTCCTCCAAAGAAAAAGTCTTTTAATATTCCGAATACTCCTCGACTTCTTTTGACACGGCTTTTTACTGAGTTTTCAACTCTATGCAGGGCGTTATTGCATTCCATTATTAATGACATTTGTATTTGTTGGAGGTTCGAATCCGTGTCGTTGATTGTTTTAAAGATCGTCAGAATATTTTGTTTGGTCCCTTAATTTTGACGGATATTGTCTGGCTAGTTGGTTCGACTTGGACGTTGCCATTCGTCCATGATAGTTGCAGGGGAATAGTTGGTCCTGTGGCCTTTATTTTCTCTCTTGTGTTATCCAAAATCAAGCTTGTCGAGGAACCCGGATCCAAGAGAGCAAAGGTATCCATTTGGTTCCCTTGGTTATAGAGTGTTACCGGAATGATCTGGTAGTATAACTTATCTGTGTCTTTATGGTAGTTTATTTTAGCAGGTGTTACCAGGTTTTCAATATTTTCCTCCCTGTGCAGAATAGAGTTATGCCGTTTTGAGCAACCTTGAAACGTACATTGGGGTGGAAAACGGCAGTTTTCTGATTGATGGTTTTTATACCTGCAGCAATTGGTACATATTTTCTTCTCAGATATTATTTGCCATCTCTGCCATGTTGGTTTATGAAGAAGCTGTCTACATTTAGTCGTCTCGTGTGGCTTGTTGCATACAAGACAGGAAATATTACGAGTATCGTATTTACTAGGAAGGTGGGTATTGACGTGGTGTGTATTGGTCCGTTGCGTTCTGCTTCGATACCCTCCCTCATCTGCAACTAATACAGTAGCTAACTCTTCTGTTTGTTTAAACCAATCTGCTAAGTCAACGAGAGTTTTAGTTGTGCCATTTGCTTTCAATTGCTTGGCTATCCAGTCATTCCTCAGGTCCTTTGGTAATCTTTGTACCAGATCTTTTAGCAGTCTACGATCATTCAAATAACTTGTTTGTTCTAATACGGTCATATTGTCAATGAGATTGCGCAGAGCATTTGCGAACTCTATGACCGATGAAGGTTGGTCTAGGGAAACATGTTTGATCGCAAGTAATTCATTGAGTAATGATGTGTATATATGGTCTGGATTGCCATATAAATTATGAAGGCGCTCCATAATCAAATCAACGTTATTTGGACTAAGCATAAGCCCGCTGACCGCTTTTAAGGCATCTCCTTTCAAGTGTTTTCGAAGCCTACTGAGGTTTTCTAGATTCGAAAATTGACCCTCCCTGGCGGTTTCTTCGTACGCCATTTTAAAATGTGGCCAAATTTTGTAGCTACCATTAAATTCCGGTAGATCTAAGATATTGGCCTTCCTACTCACGCTACAAATTTCAGTCATTTTCCCAATACTGTTGATAACCTTGTCATAATCGCCTTTATCTTGCGGAAGTTTCTCTGTACTTTTTTGGTCTTCTAGCATCGTCTCCTGAAGTTTTTTAATTTCTTTTTCCACTTGAGCCTTTTTTTTAATCGCTGCGTCTTTGTCTTTTTTGAATTGTTCTAATAGTTGTTGTGTTTCTTTTATTATCTTTCTGTACTCTTCTTTTTCCTTTGCCTCTTCGGTGCCTTTAGCACAACAGAAGTTTTGTTGCACAGTCTTCAAGCCTACGCAGTCAATATGAAACCACCTATCGCAATTTAAGCAAGTGACGAGTTTTCCCGCATCATCTGTCTCCTTGCATAATCTACAGTTACCGTTAGGGTTTCTTATGTATTCCATGTTTACTCACTTCAGTTTTTACGCGACAGCCTTTGATTATTCAACGCCTTTGGATGTGTCGCTCGCCGTTGTGGTTTCCGGGTCGATAACGCCGCCTCGCCTTTTTGGAGTCGTCAGGTTGCAGTCGCTGGCTTGATGAACGGTATCTCCCCTTGTAGTTGTTTCACTTGTTGTTTCTCTCACTCCGTCACAGGTATACTTGTGTCGAATTACGCGTACCGTTTGCACTTGTTCAGCTGACGTTGTGAACTTGTGTCCGGTATTTAGAATTCGGTTAACGTGTTTTGTTTCTGTCACTCGTTCACTTTTCACTCTACGCTCGTCACAAAATGCTGATCGGTTGTGTTTTTTTTGTTGTTGTTAAACGCAACCACTTAATCCACAATTTGTCGGTCAGTTTTGTTTTGCCGCTGGTCGATCACATTCACTCACTTGCTGAGGTCACTATTGAGTTTGTTTTGGTTGATTTTCCGCTGGTCGATCACATTCACTCACTTGCTGAGGTCACAATTGAGTTTGTTTTGGTTGATCAACGACCGACGCTGCTTAACTGCTCTGTCCTACTGTGCCCAATACCACACGAGCAAGACAGCACCAGAAACGGTACGGATCGCACTACGCTCTCCAGTCAGTGGTGCGCAAACGTTCTCTCGCTTTCCGAACAGTGCCGTACACGCGCGCCAGTATGGATTGCTTTTTGAGCGCCCCTGAAACGAGAGAGCACGGGAGAGCGTACGTACGAGTGCGAGATAGCGAATGTCTCCCATCCATGCGGTCCAGTGCAAACCGGTTTTCATTTGCTCTTCCATGCGCTACCGTACACATCGGGCGCTTGGTGCTAAGCTTGGTGCACACTTGCGGGTGGGAGCAACACACGCACACCGGTATTCATTTGATGTGTCATGCGCTATCCGTACACATCGTGCGCTCATAATCTATAAACATAATCTATAATCTTCCCTTCCCTTCCTTTTTCCATCATTATTTGTTGTTCCTTTACTACTACTGTACCACTATCATTCGCGCATTATTTCCTTCCAATCTGAAACAAATGCTAAGGCTAATGTTTATGTTTGATTAATAATAAAACTGAATACAAACAATCAGCCTGATCATAGCACTCGAACGGCAGTCGAATCGAATGAAGTTGTCGAATCGAACGGCAGAATATTTGGTATCATGCAACGTTTTCGAATCGACGATGGTAACTGGATTGTGAAATGTCAAGTGGTTTATGAGTTTGTGAATATCAGTAAGATATTCAACAAATGGTGATGGTGGGAGAAATGTTTAATTTGTCTTTTCTTTCTTTAGAGGTTTTTAAAAAGCTTTCGAGAATATAAAGATTTTTTTACAAATACTCGAAGTGGTTGCACCAAAATTTCCTCCCGTGCATTGTTTAGGAAAGACGTTGAAGCAAAAAATGACATCTTAGTAGGCTACTGTGATTGCTCGAACGGCAGCTCGAACACACGTTATGATACCAATGAAGCTTTTTGAGCAAGCTTTTTTGCCGTTCGAGTGCAATGATCAGGCTGAATGTCTACCGGATGATCACTTCGCTTCACCTTTAATGATGATGACGATTAGTTTTATTTTATAAATATTTATATTTCGTGTTATACGACAACAACAAGCGTGATGACAATGATTCGGTGTAATTTTCGGTTCCGATTTCGCTTTCGGTATGTATTATCTTTATCTTCATCCATTGTACAAATTGTACACATCTATGATGAGGATGGTTGCGCGTGTCCATCCCAGCGCAATTTCCCATCCGTCGTCGTCGTTATTGTCTATCGAACAACACACAATACAAATATACAATTTTAAACAATTTTCATCAGATTACGTCGCTTCTACTTCTATCCTATACCATTACCCATTGCGTGACGGCTGCCTTCTTCCGGTTCGGCAATTTGCCCACAAGGAATTTCGCTTTCATTGCTGTCATCAGTGTCTGTAAAAGATGTATTATGAATTATTCAATATTATTTATATACCACTACCATTTCCACACACAATAGGTACCTTCGTTGTAATTACCACAGTTCCGCTCTGGAAGTGCTGCAGCTGAAAGCAAAACAACAGAATAGCTTAGCCTACTAGATTTGCATTACTGCATTTGCTCGCTGTGACAGTTACCGTTTGATGTTTGGTGTTCCTGTTCATCTATCCTGGATGCAGTACATTGCACACCAGCAGCACACGGTATGTTATATGAGTCCCACTCATCGTCTGATGGCAAATCGAACGTATCTGCGTCATCGCTATCCGCAATCCTATTACAGGACGAAGAGGATCGCACACCAGCCGAAATGTTGTCTGTGTCTGTGACTCAACATCGGACGGCAAGTCCAACGAATCTGCATCATCATTTTCTATAGAGACATACCAATTCAACAGCAAAGGTAAGTTGATAACTATACAGAAAAACCAAACTGTTTGAACAACTTTGTTTTAAATTTTTGTTTTGCTTTCTATGTATATCCGCCACACCGGTAAACTGGGATGTTCAAGTTATTTTAATGA
>LULA01018399.1:0-10138 GCA_002091835.1 Anopheles maculatus | reverse complement strand
TCGTTGGCTAAAGCGCTTATCTATCACTGCTTCCGCTGCAGTCACTTCGGAGAATGGGGTAGGATTTAGCAGTGCTAACGTAAATGAAATTGATGCTGCTGGTGGTGGTGGTGGTGGTGGTCGGATTGTGTATTGGTTTCGATTTGATTTAATCGATCCGTTGAATAATAAATGAGGAGTAAACTTTTTTTTCTCTGGCCTCCATTATCTATGCCTCCCGGGACGAGTGTGGTTCAGTGATAAACATTTCGAGAGCATTCATTCGTTAGCTCTGGCAGTCTAAGTGCATGTAATTCCAGCGTCCGTAATGTAATGCTCTTAACCGGTCGAGTCGAATACCATTCCCTGGTCACAAAAGAATCGCTTCCGAAAACCTTCCCACACTGAAGTTGTTCGTCGTTTACAACAATCCCAGTCCGCACACACACACACACTGATGGGGATAATGTAGATGGTGGCCTTTTTTGCTTTTCGATGGTGATGTTGCAATCATCATATAATCCCGGTACACTGTAAATGGTCCAGGGATTTGCTGCTACCTTTGCAAAATCCCTTGCCAAACCATTTGGCGCCAAAAAAGGGACGAGATAAAAATTATTTCTGATCCCCTTGTGTGCCCCTTTGTTCGGTGTGCACCAGGTAGAAAGAGGATCTTGACGGAAGCAAAGTAGTGCGTCGCGCGTGTGACAGACAGATGAGCCAAAAGCCGAAAATCCCATTGACCCTCCATGCGGACCAACATTTACAACCTTTCAGTGAAACGAGAACGTTAAATTTTAATTTGAAGCAATATTAAAAGTTGCTGCGGGTGTGTGTCAACCAACGGCGAAGCAAGAACCCATCTCCACGTGGTAAGAGAATTTGAAAATTTATACAATCCCGCAAGTGTATGACCACACTCGCTCCGTAGCAACAATGAGAACAATCTTGCTTGAGTCAGTGTTTTTGGGACTTTTAGTTTCGCCCAGTCATTGCCACCGTCTCGCCAAGCTATGCAAAATGAACGATGGTGATTATAACGATTTTGTGGTCCAAAAATCCCCGCTCTGAAGTTAAGCACAAACTCGCCATCCTTTAATGTATTTGTGCACCAAAAAAAACCCTCGCTCAGCTGGTCTACTTTCCGCAAAGTAATTGGATGCAAATTTGCTCGCCGGTTTGCATGACCCCGGTGGGTTTTACTTTATGATGATGCTTAATTTGAGCAATTCATTTGCAGCAATGCTAGTTTGGGTGTGTTTATGCATCGTGCTAGAATTTCGGGAGAACTATTTCTTTCCCAAATGTTCACCAATTCCTCCAAAGCAAACGTTAATCGATACACATTAACGATGGCGAAAACAAAAAGGGAAACGTCAAACGAACTCCTAAATCTCCTAAATGGGGTCAACATGTGTGTGCTCTTGTTTAAACAATTGTGGTTGCAGTAATGCGGTTATGGACGAACCGGGAACTCTTTTCTCCGAAGAAACCTTACAGTAGATGAGCGGATTTTCATGTGCCAGCGCAAACCGCACACTGGTGTTTCATTGTATGTCTGTTGCTATAATAATGTTTCAAAAAATGAACGGGAGGGAAGCATTATCTGCCATTGTTGCGCCATAGTATGTATATGTTGAGCAAGGTTTCAAATTTCCTTTAACTCCCCCCCAGCGCCATAGTATGTATATGTTGAGCAAGGTTTCAAATTTCCTTCAACTCCCCACCCCCAACTCCAATTTGAGCAAACGGACAACATGCATTTTCGTAAACTGATTGTTGTTCCCTTGCGGCTCAAAAGATCGTACATGTTAATGCAATCACTGCAACGGGCAAGCATTTGATTGGTTTCCCAACGGGACACGGCTCAACAGTTCAAATCAAAGAGGTCAACACTATTCTGCTTCCAGAGTAGCGATGAATTGACGCAAATCGTGATAATAAAAACAAAACCAAAAACCAACGATGGAAAAGGTCAAAGGAGAACGTTCATTTAGTATCGATTTGATCGGTTTTAGAGAATGTGGTCTCCACCCAGCCAGCCAGTCAGCCAGCGGATTATGCTTAGAGAAGATCAGTTTATAGCGGCACGTTCCAGAATTCGCGTTCCTACCCCTTCAAAACCGTTCTTATTGTCGACGTGCTCTGACTGCCTAATGTAACCATACTACCGCTGTAATGCCTTGAACGTCGTGCTGTCTTCTCAAACCTCATTTGGATGGCATCTTGAACGTTTAACGATGCGATACTGCTGCCCACACCAAGCAAAATTGACATTCCCCAATCAAACGAAGCCGCTGTAGAATAGAGGCTATAATAATACAATTTTAGCATCTATTTAAATGCGCTCCGTCTTCTTTGCAATACAAACAAGTTCCTCAAAATAGAAGACACCAAAAAAAGCTCAACGACAATACAATACTCGATGCTGTTTTGAATCCGCTTCAGTGCAAATATTGATCCGTTACAACCATATGCTTACTAACACTCGAGGTCTCTCCTGCAAATGAAGCACTTAAATATTCAGATCAGCCTCAAAATGATGAGGCAAATTAGTCCCATTTCTAATGAGCTAGTGCTATTTCTGCATCGTCTTCGCCTGCTCGTCTGAACGGTACGATTTGAACGGTTTTAGGGTGGAAAGATGGTGAAAACACTTGACCCGGAAAATAATCCCTACCCGCGCGTTCGAGAAAGTGTGAAAACGGAAAAAGAAATACCCATCACCATCGTACGCTGGAGGATAAATCGCCTCAAACTACTTTACAGTGCATCGGACTGCAACATCCTTACGATGGGGGCAGTAATTTACTGTACAAACAATAGTTCCACTGTTGCTCCTGCAGTGTACGCGCAGGTACACGGCATTGAGCGTTGCTGCTACGGGTTGACCATTGTCGACATTGCCGGTCGTTTACTAATTGCTCTGTACACATACTCCCCCGCGGTCTCTTAGTCACACAGCGGACAGACAGATTATGTACTGCTAAATTGCTCGATACACGCACAACAACAAACCACTGTGCAAACATCCGAGCACCGGAGAGTATTGGCCTGTGTCCCAGCGACACACCAACGCCGACAACGCGGAGACGGGATGTGATCTTAAGGAAATTAAGGCACTCGTACACTTGTTCCCTTCCGGGCCGTCTTAGGTAATACCAAGAGTGATATCAAAGCTGAAGCAGTATCATGCCCGACTGAGCTTTTGAAGTACTGATCTGCTAGTAATTGCAGATAGCCCATAGCACACAGTACAGCTGAACAGGAATATTATTTAGAGGAAAGATTCATCGATAATTAAAATCCTTCATTGCTTATTCACATTCGTCTGCATCGGATGAGCACATGGATATCCAGTTCCTGTATTAGATTTCATTACAATCAACCAATTTTATGGTTTTGAAAAATTTCTTCCTCTTGTGAGAATGCTTTCCTTCCATACTTCCGTTCCAAACGTACATGATTTATAGCGATTTTACGCCATGTGGTTATGCATTTGCCGAAACAGGATTGGCGAATATAAAAATGCTCCAGGACGTCTCTACTCAAATTCGTGCATTACTCTTTGCCTGGTCGCGCATCATCAACCGCGCTACTGGAGAATAAATCACTGTCAGCAACAGACAATACACACAGACACACAGACACACACACGTTACCGTGTAGAATATAGCAAAACAATGCAGACGTGCAAAAATTCGTGGACAGAAGACGATGATATGGTGCACTGCAAATGGGAAAATCGATTGAACAAATAAAAAGTGATAATATGAAGGCACTCTCGCACGAAAATGAATTAAACGCATACAAAAAACACACACTCACACAAAAACCCAGCTAAACTAACAGACTCTCGAATGGCGTCACACGAGGACGATGGAAATGAGTTCAAAAATGCAAAACAATTAGTACTTCAAACACAGGCGAACCGTCATCAATTTGGGTTGTTCCTCCGTCCAACTCCGAACAAATGGAGCGGGAACGGGAATAGAATGGAGAAGCTGGCGCATGGAAGTGACCAGCGATCGTTAACGGATGGTTGAAGCAGCAAAGAAATGGAATAAAAATAAAGTTGGGACAAAAAGCGGGCAGAGCGATACACATTGTAATTGTAGTGTCCTGGGCTTTGGCAAAAGGACACACATTCGGTTGGCAAGCGCTTCGAAGAGATAATGGAGATGCGTTGGGCTGAAATGGTGCATGGTGGTCGAACGTCAATCAAAGTGAATCAAATATAAATTGCAAATAAAGCAGTGATATACAGTTGGATTGATTCAATCAGTCGTTGGGTGATTTTTATTAGTAAGCCCTCCGGCTTAATTTGGCCGTGCTCCTCAGAACCAACGATGCATGGCCGGACGAACGTGATGCACATTCGCACGCCAGGATGCTTTTGCGCCAGCGGCCCAATGTTATGGAAGTGGAACACACAAAAAAGCCTAGAAAACGAGCTTGCATTCAATGGATTTTCGTTGAATGGAGCATTTATGTAATTGTTCCACTAGGAAGGTTGGTGGCCGTATTGATTGATTGCTTTTTTTAACCAACGCCAAAAGTGCTAAACAGCGTTTCAGCATGGATTGCATTGGATCAACTGCATTGTTTCAAACGTACCGGTCACGGCACACAATTGATGACCAGCTTGGATTATCGAGAACAGATTAGAATAGATAGAATTGTCCCGCTGTGTGATATCCGTTTGATTGTTGTCTTCACACTCATCAGACATGTATACGCTTCATTAAACCTCGTAAATTGGAACGCTTGTCTGAATGACAGAGACTAACGAGCTACCGCATTATCCTTGTACACCAAACACGTGCTGTTTACTTGATAGAGTTACATAAACATACCTTCCCATTTGAAGTGTACTTAAATTGGTGATAGTTCGTAAGCTACCGTTTAAGTTTATAGTAATTACTACTGAATTACACTAACCACTTCCATGTCCTTGTTACCATCTTTCAGCAACCTGTTCACAAACACAGTTCACCTGTATGATGGATGGCAAATGCATACCCGCCCTTTGGCGATGTGATACTTCCGCCGACTGCTCGGACGGCTCAGATGAAGTCGGTTGTGGTGAGTTTACACCTTGCCTATCATATCCTATCGCGTTCCTTTCAAGCGAACCAACCTGTTTCCCATCTTTACGCATCCAGATAAAGCACATGCATGCAACGATGGTATGTTTCACTGCAAGGTGTCCAATCGATGCATCCCCAACGATTGGACGTGCGACGGTGATGTAGACTGCGGTTTGGTAGATAACTACCACATGGTGGATACCTCAGACGAAGATCCACAGCTGTGCCGGGCGCACAAAAAGTGTCTCCCAACGCAAGCCCTCTGTGGCGATGGCAAGTGTCTGGAGATTGATCGGTTTTGTGATGGAAGCTGGGATTGCAGCAACGACGAGCTGAACTGCGCCAGCAACAACACGGCAACGGCCAGCGCGCCGACGAGCGCTTGCGACGCGCTCAAGTGTTCCTACGACTGTCGGTTAACACCCGAAGGTCCCAAATGCTTCTGTGCCAAAGACAGTCAACCGAATGGGAATGTGTGTGAAGATTTCGATGAGTGTCAGATCGAGGGTCTGTGCGATCAGTTGTGCAAAAATCTACCAGGATCGTACCAGTGCAGTTGCACCACGGGATACGTAAAGCAGGGTAACAAATGCATTGCTGTTAATTGTAAGTAAAAATGCTGTTTGTCCCACAGGCCGGTATGTTCCTAGTCCGTAACTTCATCCATTTATTTTCCACTAGTGCCCAAAGACGAACCTGCTTCACTGTTGTTCACCACATTCAACAAGGTGCAGAAAGTTTCTATCAGCAATCGGACCGCAGTTCTTAAGCAGTCTTTCCCGCGCATCCGCGCCCTAGAAATGGTGCACCGTAATCGTACGTTTTGTGTTGCGCGTATCAAGGGCCTAGTAATTGCAGATAGCCCATAGCACACAGTACAGCTGAACAGGAATATTATTTAGAGGAAAGATTCATCGATAATTAAAATCCTTCATTGCTTATTCACATTCGTCTGCATCGGATGAGCACATGGATATCCAGTTCCTGTATTAGGTTTCATTACAATCAACCAATTTTATGGTTTTGAAAAATTTCTTCCTCTTGTGAGAATGCTTTCCTTCCATACTTCCGTTCCAAACGTACATGATTTATAGCGATTTTACGCCATGTGGTTATGCATTTGCCGAAACAGGATTGGCGAATATAAATATGCTCCAGGACGTCTCTACTCAAATTCGTGCATTACTCTTTGCCTGGTCGCGCATCATCAACCGCGCTACTGGAGAATAAATCACTGTCAGCAACAGACAATACACACAGACACACAGACACACACACGTTACCGTGTAGAATATAGCAAAACAATGCAGACGTGCAAAAATTCGTGGACAGAAGACGATGATATGGTGCACTGCAAATGGGAAAATCGATTGAACAAATAAAAAGTGATAATATGAAGGCACTCTCGCACGAAAATGAATTAAACGCATACAAAAAACACACACTCACACAAAAACCCAGCTAAACTAACAGACTCTCGAATGGCGTCACACGAGGACGATGGAAATGAGTTCAAAAATGCAAAACAATTAGTACTTCAAACACAGGCGAACCGTCATCAATTTGGGTTGTTCCTCCGTCCAACTCCGAACAAATGGAGCGGGAACGGGAATAGAATGGAGAAGCTGGCGCATGGAAGTGACCAGCGATCGTTAACGGATGGTTGAAGCAGCAAAGAAATGGAATAAAAATAAAGTTGGGACAAAAAGCGGGCAGAGCGATACACATTGTAATTGTAGTGTCCTGGGCTTTGGCAAAAGGACACACATTCGGTTGGCAAGCGCTTCGAAGAGATAATGGAGATGCGTTGGGCTGAAATGGTGCATGGTGGTCGAACGTCAATCAAAGTGAATCAAATATAAATTGCAAATAAAGCAGTGATATACAGTTGGATTGATTCAATCAGTCGTTGGGTGATTTTTATTAGTAAGCCCTCCGGCTTAATTTGGCCGTGCTCCTCAGAACCAACGATGCATGGCCGGACGAACGTGATGCACATTCGCACGCCAGGATGCTTTTGCGCCAGCGGCCCAATGTTATGGAAGTGGAACACACAAAAAAGCCTAGAAAACGAGCTTGCATTCAATGGATTTTCGTTGAATGGAGCATTTATGTAATTGTTCCACTAGGAAGGTTGGTGACCGTATTGATTGATTGCTTTTTTGAACCAACGCCAAAAGTGCTAAACAGCGTTTCAGCATGGATTGCATTGGATCAACTGCATTGTTTCAAACGTACCGGTCACGGCACACAATTGATGACCAGCTTGGATTATCGAGAACAGATTAGAATAGATAGAATTGTCCCGCTGTGTGATATCCGTTTGATTGTTGTCTTCACACTCATCAGACATGTATACGCTTCATTAAACCTCGTAAATTGGAACGCTTGTCTGAATGACAGAGACTAACGAGCTACCGCATTATCCTTGTACACCAAACACGTGCTGTTTACTTGATAGAGTTACATAAACATACCTTCCCATTTGAAGTGTACTTAAATTGGTGATAGTTCGTAAGCTACCGTTTAAGTTTATAGTAATTACTACTGAATTACACTAACCACTTCCATGTCCTTGTTACCATCTTTCAGCAACCTGTTCACAAACACAGTTCACCTGTATGATGGATGGCAAATGCATACCCGCCCTTTGGCGATGTGATACTTCCGCCCCGTTTAAGTTTATAGTAATTACTACTGAATTACACTAACCACTTCCATGTCCTTGTTACCATCTTTCAGCAACCTGTTCACAAACACAGTTCACCTGTATGATGGATGGCAAATGCATACCCGCCCTTTGGCGATGTGATACTTCCGCCGACTGCTCGGACGGCTCAGATGAAGTCGGTTGTGGTGAGTTTACACCTTGCCTGTCATATCCTTTCGCGTTCCTTTCAAGCGAACCAACCTGTTTCCCATCTTTACGCATCCAGATAAAGCACATGCATGCAACGATGGTATGTTTCACTGCAAGGTGTCCAATCGATGCATCCCCAACGATTGGACGTGCGACGGTGATGTAGACTGCGGTTTGGTGGAGAACTACCACATGGTGGATACCTCAGACGAAGATCCACAGCTGTGCCGGGCGCACAAAAAGTGTCTCCCAACGCAAGCCCTCTGTGGCGATGGCAAGTGTCTGGAGATTGATCGGTTTTGTGATGGAAGCTGGGATTGCAGCAACGACGAGCTGAACTGCGCCAGCAACAACACGGCAACGGCCAGCGCGCCGACGAGCGCTTGCGACGCGCTCAAGTGTTCCTACGACTGTCGGTTAACACCCGAAGGTCCCAAATGCTTCTGTGCCAAAGACAGTCAACCGAATGGGAATGTGTGTGAAGATTTCGATGAGTGTCAGATCGAGGGTCTGTGCGATCAGTTGTGCAAAAATCTACCAGGATCGTACCAGTGCAGTTGCACCACGGGATACGTAAAGCAGGGTAACAAATGCATTGCTGTTAATTGTAAGTAAAAATGCTGTTTGTCCCACAGGCCGGTATGTTCCTAGTCCGTAACTTCATCCATTTATTTTCCACTAGTGCCCAAAGACGAACCTGCTTCACTGTTGTTCACCACATTCAACAAGGTGCAGAAAGTTTCTATCAGCAATCGGACCGCAGTTCTTAAGCAGTCTTTCCCGCGCATCCGCGCCCTAGAAATGGTGCACCGTAATCGTACGTTTTGTGTTGCGCGTATCAAGGGCAAGTCGCTGCTAGAGTGCCACAGCGTTGACAATACTTCACACAGCTGGATCATGCCGCGTCCTGATCTCTTTCCCAATCTCGAAGACATTGTCGACATTCGGCTCGACTGGGTGTCAGGCAACTGGTACTATCTCGACCAGCAGCGTGAAATTATCTTCGTCTGTTCACCCCAGATGGCGCACTGTGCAATCGTCGTTGAGGCCCTGTCCGAAGTACTTCGGCCCCGACGGATGGCTCTCGATCCTACGAAAGGATTTCTGTTTTTCTCCAAATGGGGCAGCGGTGATGTCAGCATCGAACGGTCCCTGCTCGATGGTACCAATAGGAGCTCGATTGTACAGAAAAAAATCATCACTCCACTCGATATATCGCTAGATTTAGTGATGCAGCACGTTTACTGGATAGACGCACATCTAGATACGGTTCAGCGTGTAAACTACGACGGCAGTGGTCGCTGGTTCCCGAAGCGAAGCACTAAATTCATGATCAACTTTCAAACGCTCTATGCTCTGGATGTATTCGAACGAACGATCTATATGGCGTCCTGGCAAAATGGTAGCATAGTAGCGCTAAACGGTACTACCGGAGAGGCAAGAATCGTTGTCCCGAATGCATCGCATGCTGTGCATCTGCACGTGTTTCACAGGCAAAAACAACCGGAAGTGGCGCATCCATGTCGCATACAGAACGGTGGCTGCGATCAGCTGTGCATACCAGTGTGGAAAAAAATCGGTGTCGCCATTGCACAATGTATGTGTTCTCCGGGTTACCGGCTAAAGACAAAATCGCAATGTGTGCTCATCAAAAGACCAACGTTTCTACGGTACGCCAAAACCAGTCCCGCCATGATAAGAGGCTTTGCTGTAGGTATCAAGTCTCAGGAAGCAATTGTGCCCGTTACCAATCTTGGCAGTCACATCACGTTCGACTACCACGTGGAGGACCAGTTAATCTTCTTCTCCCACAGCAATAAGTACGTCTGACCGATCTTTTGAAGCCCGTGTAGTAGAGTTTTTTCTTTAAGCCTTACTTTTCATTTTTTCCTAGAGACTCTCCTTCGTTTCGAATAGAAGCACAAAAATTGGACGGTACTGGTCGAGAACTGATACTGGAAAGTCCCGGATCGTGTGACGGAATTTCCTACGATTGGTTGGGCAACAACATTTTTTGGACTGATTCGGATAGAAATCACATTTCTGTGGTGAAGCTAGGACCTAAACGCTCGCGCTACACGATACTGCGACACCTCTACGCTCCCAAGTATGTGATTGTTGTTTTCTGCCGCTTTATTCTAAGAAACTCAAACAAACTTTTTCATTGTTCGTCCTCGACAGATCTATCGTGGTGGATCCAAAGCAAGGT
>LULA01018386.1:0-10158 GCA_002091835.1 Anopheles maculatus | reverse complement strand
TAGGCACAACACTAACGTCGCCCCACCTACCAATTTATGCATACGCACGCATTGGCACAACCACATCCACACTGTTTGCATAGATTTGGGCGTAAATGTTAGTAGCCAGCCCCGACCCTCTGTTACGGTCATCGTGCAACGCGCCGATACTGGGAGTTGCCTGTGTGATTTACAAACGTATAATTCAATGTAAAACAGAACTAATATGTGAAGAAAAACATAATAAAAAAAACTGTATTGATGTTGCAAAAAGAAACAAAAAACAAAACAAACAAACAAACGGGGATGTGTTCGTTTCATTGCTTGATTTTCCGTTTTGGGTTGTGGTTTTGCAGCGAACGATGACAATACGAACTGGTAAGTAAGCTCACGGCGGCTATCAATAAATGGTACGCTCAAAGGGATGTACTGCTTCACCCTTGTTCGTTTCCGCTATAGAACAAGCGGGTATCAATGCAATGCATGAAACAATAAGTAAATAAATGAAAATGTGGCAAAAACTGATAAAGATAAAAGATTGATGCTGTCAGATGCTAAAGCGTTTCGGTATTGTGGGGAAGGGAGCTCAATTGGTTCGTAAGTTATCTAATAGACAGAACTCAGAGAACCCTTGGAGCTCCGCAAGGAAGTGTTCTGGGATGAACTCTGTTTAAAATGTACATCAATGACATGAAACCGCTTTTTGAAGTCATGTGAGATCAACCGTTTTGCGGACGGAACCTTACTGTTAAGTTTATCGCACACAAAGCCATCAAACAAGCTGAGTCTCTGATGAATCTCGATTTGAGCGCTCGGGATGGCTGGTTAAAGTACAAAAAGGCGGCCCTGAACATCAAAAAGGACCAATTGCATGCTGCTGGTGTCTGCTGGTGGATTGCACCCACCAGGATTGAGAGAACCCACCAGGATTAAAAGCTTGAGGGTTATTTTAGATGACAAGTTGAGGTTCCATGCTCACATTGAGTGGGTCATCACTAAAGTGGCTAAGAGTGATAAGTAGACTGACGAGCGATCTCGATTTGTTTGGGATAGTTCACCTCTGTAAAACCACAATCAATACTAGATCTCCCCACATGGGGTGCCATTCGTTTGTTATACGATCATATAATTGTTAATCGAATCTGGAACGACGATGATATTCTCACGATGTTAGTCTTTCGACAGTCAGTGCGCAACTGACTAATCCTTTCCTTTATTCCGCACTTCACGTTTCACACATACATACAAACGTTGAACCTGTCAACACTCCTCCTCAACGTTTGACCCTACTAAACATAATTTCAATAAATTCATCATTTTTAAATGCTTTAATGGCCCTAATGGTTTTGTGAAAATGTCTGCCTTCATATTTTCACTCTTACAATATTTCAATGCAACCACCTTATTCTTAATTAAATCTTGTATGAAAAAACGCTATGTGTCGATATGTTCTGTTTTTCTAGTTATTCTTCCGCTTTCTCCTAGTGCTAAGCAAGATTGGTTATCTTCATAAATTGTGATGGGCGTTTCGAAACATTCCCCTATTTCTGTCAAAAGCCGTTTTAACCAGATGATCTCTTGACAAGTTTCTCCAAGTGCTACATATTCAGCTTCCATAGAGGAGAGCGCTACACAGTTTTGGCGACGACTGGTCCAACTAATTGGTGCTCCTGCGAAAAAGATAATAAAACCAGATGTAGATTTTCTAGAATCTGATTCTCCTGCCCAGTCCGCATCAGCATAGGCTTCAAGTCCCTTATCCTTATCTTTCCCCAACATCAAAACATAATCTTTTGTTCCCTTTAAATATCGGACAATTCGCTTCGCAGCTACCCAATCTTTCTTTAGTAACGAATCGGTAAAACGTTCCACAAATTTTGTGATGATTTATGTAGTTGCAGTAGAAAATGAACGCACGTACGACAAATTTTAAAAGCGAATACGGTGATAGAAATAAATATGGAATTTGATGCTGTAAAATTTTTACCGATTCATAAACTGGAAAGGTGGAACAATGTTTTTTTTTTATTTTCGCGTTTGTTCCATCAACACACATTGCCACATCCGGAATGCCTGTTTTCTGCAGGAAATATTCCTTACGAACCAGGAAGTATTGCGTATGAAAAAACAAAATCGTTGAGTAAAAGAAAAAATAGGTACAAGATGATAATTGTTAAAGAAGACCACCCTACGCATATAATCGATAACAATAATCGAAAAATACATAAAGTTAATTTAAAGAAACCTATTAATTAGAATATTAATTCTTATCTTTTCAGAATATTAATTTTTGCTACCGCGATAAATGCAAGTTCAATAAGAATTTATAATGTGACGAATGATCCATTAGTAATAATACCTTTAGGAGAAGCAAATATCAAAACAGGAAGCATAAGAATATTTCATCCAATTAATCTCACACTACTAGAAAACGTTATAGAGAACAGCAGTGATGAATTTGAATATAGGAATCGGTTCAATTTAAGTCCTCTCGACAAAATAGTATTATTCAAGATTAATAAGTTACATGAAACATTTAGCAAGATTAGACCGCGTAATTTACGAACTAAACGCTGGGACTCTATCGGCACCGTATGGAAATGGATTGCTGGAACGCCCGACGCAGAAGATCTACACATTATAAACTCCACACTAAACGCACTTATTGAACAAAACAATCGACAAATATTAATCAACAACAAGATAGATGAACGTCTGCAAGATGTTAAAAATATTGCAAACAACATACTAAGAATAGAAGATGAAAGACTCCAAGAACGATCATACGAGATAATGCTGCTAATAACGATTTCGAATCTCGACATTCTACAAGACTATTTGGAAACCGTCGAAGAAGCTATACTACTAGCCAAACAAGGAATACCAAGTAGCAAGCTATTATCATTAGCAGATTTAAATCAAATGATAACTTTTCTGGCCGAGCATAACATTCATGTAGCAACAACAGAAGAAATGTTGGTAAAAGCAACCGCACAAGTATCGATGAACAAAACACATATAATGTATATACTTAAATATCCGTATGAATCCAAGGAAACATTTGAATACTGGTATATTGATTCGATTATAAAGAAGGACAAACGAGTATTCCTTAACAAGAACTATGTAATCAAGAATCAAACACATGTATTTGAATCGTTACAACCATGCGAAGACAAAGACCACGGCAATTACCTTTGCGACAGCATACATCTGAATCCAACAACAGAGTGCATACAAAAGCTGGTACAAGGTAAACATTCCAATTGCACTTATGAAAAAACCTACTATAATGGACTGGTAAAAAGGATAAACGATGACATTATTCTGATCAACGATGCAACAGTTATAGTATCTACGAATTGTAACAACAGTACACAAACCTTTACTGGATCATACTTAATACAATTTGAAAATTGCAGTACATACATAAATAATGAAGAATACCCAAATCTAGAAGCAACAGTACCGATGAAAAGTTTCTACTCAACATTGGGTTTAACAGCAACAGAGATTGATTGGAATGCAATCAAGAAAACATTAATAACGTACTATGGAGAAAAGCGAGATTTAGAGACGCTAGATTTCCAAATCATGAGTGTGCAACAAAAAGGAAGATCGCTAGAAGTATATTACGATGAAGTTAATAGACTTTTGTCGCTCATCGCAAATCAGATACATACAGACGACAGATTTTCACATCCAGAAGCATCAAGAGCTCTGATCGAAACTTACAACAGAAAAGCCATCGATTCATTTATAAGAGGATTAGATGGAGATGTGTATAAGTTCATACGGAATTATGAACCGACATCTTTAGCAGCAGCTTATAGCTACTGCATATCATTTCAAAACATTGAATGTAGGAAAATATTATCCAAACCAAGGATTCTGACGCAATCTACAGCGCCAAGAAACTTAATTCCTTTACCCCAAAGTGACCAAGAGGGGAGGAGTTAGCACCACCCAAGGCCACCCAAGTGCAGCATAAACCAACAGTCGACGCAAAGATGCATAACAGCGAATTCCGCAAGACGTAAACATCCCCTTATGGAGCAGCGCGTGTGAAGAGTAAACATCCCCTGATGGAGCAGCGCGTGATCATCACCGGACAGTTCCCATGCTGGAGCAAACGCAACGTCAGCAGATGCGCTTGTGGATTATCATCATATTGTAAACAGTTCGCGCATCGATACAAACTGCCATCAAGCTGCGTGAGAAGAGACAATTCATTCTTTCCAGTTCTACGTTCCAGTTCGGTTGGTTGACGTATTCGAGCGGACAGATTAGACTAAGTAGTTTTTAAGTTAGGAGATAAATAAAAAGTTTTTTTTATGACCAAACGGTCGTAACAAAGCTTAACTCACCACCACGCGGCATTTTGTGGTGCTCTTCGATGGATTCAAGACAGCATGATGGGGCAGGTACCATTTCATCTTCGCATCACTATCCTTACTTTCGTCAACCTCTTGGCAATGCCTTAGCTGCTCATATTCACTCATAAACGCCTGATATTGTTCACGTAGTTGTGGATTTTTTAACAGTCGTTCTTCTAGTAGATAAAATCTACGCCAGGCTACACTTCGCGATGACTTCAACCGATTCCCTTAAGGGTAACTGCACTACGTATCTACCACTAGCTTCACGGCGATGTGTTCTCAAAAAATGTTCCTCACACACATCGTCTTCTGTACTTACGGAACGATCACTGTTCACCTCTTCAACTTCCCAAAACCTTTGCACAATTGAATCTAAATTTTCGTTTATCGCCACATTTGTATACACTTCATCTTCCTTGTGCAATTCCGCTATACGTCCTCCTAAAACCCATCCAAAGTGAGTGTTCGTCATCATAGGTAGCGTTTTTGCCGGTTTCATGGACCCAGACACCATTATTTCCAATATAAAATCCATTCCCAATAAAATGTCCACACTACTTGGATTGTTAAAATACGGGTCAGCCAACATCGACTTATCAGGCAAATTCCACTTTGACGTATCAAACCACACGGATGGCATTCTTCCAGTTATTTCACGATACACAAAGCAAGTAATGTCCATACTGAAATCGCTGCACCGGGATTTTATCAGAAACCAGCACCTTTTCTTCACACACGATTCGAAATTGCCGATCCCCTTTACCGGCACGTTCACGTTCTCCAAAGTTAGTCCCAATTTCTTCGTGAAAGTCTCCGTCACACAACTTATTTGCGATCGACTATCCAACATCGCACGACACAACAACAGTTCCTTGTTCGGTAATTCCGCGTAAAGCAAGACGGTTTGCAGTAGAACAATACTTCCCACCGTATCTGTATTGTTCACATGCTGGCTCGCGCTCACTCTCTCGGTTTCACCTGGCACTTGTTCTGCGTTGGTTGTATTGGTGTCATAATGCAATATTGTGTTGTGTTTTCCCTGGCACTTGCTACACCTCCCCGGTAACATTTTAGAACGAAATAAGACCTTAATAGACCATAACTCGACGGTCCTTTAGTCGGTGCTTTAGAAGATCTTAATAGGCCGAAACCGCAACGTTACGTATGTAACGCTACCATTTTTTCGATAACGGCAAATTCAAAATTTCGGCGATGATTAAATAGACTGTGGGTTTTTGCTGTCATTCATCTGTATTTGTTTGTTTTGGTTTTTTTGGAGTTTTTATCCGTTAACGATGCGGCGTTCCAATGTTGATATTGAAATGGGACGAAACTACCGATGGTTCTCACGTATGCTGCGAATTTTGTTGTATCGTACGACGACCGAGATGTTCTTCTTTTACTTCTTCCGGGATCAGAGCACATTTTCAAGCGTAAATGATGTGTGTGTGTGTGTGAGTGCAGCGATTTTTGTTGTGATGAAAAGAAAATTAGTATTTTTCCATTTATTAAATATTTTCATTGTAAATTGGTGCGTACTTACCGTGCAAATTGATATTCAGCAGTTCAGAACGAATCTAGAGATCAGTTTTATAAATTATGATGATGATGAAGGAGTTTGCTTCTCCAGCGTTTCAACCATCACTGCGGTGTGCGACATCAAAGTTTACCTAACAGTAAATATAGACCAAATTTTCTGTTCGTAAGGAGCTTGTGTGTGAATGGATTAATGCAAAAATACTCTCCTTTACTAACCTGATCCCGGGGCGGCCCGGTGGTGTATCCGATAGCGGCGCCGGTCTTCACACGGCAGGACCGGGGTTCGAATCCCGGCGGACCGCCTCCCCGTACGCAGGACTGACTATCCAGCTACGGGTATAACTAAGTCACAGAGAGCTAGCAATTGCTAGCAGGCCAAGACCTACAGAGGTTGTAGTGCCAGAGAAGAAGAAGAAGAAAGAGATTCAAGCGATGCAATCGTTCATATCGGACTTTTCTGATAGGAGCTATTCACACTTATCCTACGCACCCCATGATAAAACCACCTAACGAAGCCGGCTAAGCTAGTGTAATTCGTTGCATGATAGAGAGCATGATACTGTACATCGAGCTCGTCATTATAGTAGCTCCTCCATTATCCTTATAAACATCATCTTTTTTACAACCTCCAGAGGTCTTGGCTTATCGTATTTGGTCTCCTTGAATCCTTGCAGTTGCACTAGTTCAGGGCACTTATTGGTCAAATGTTGTCCCTTGCACAAATTGCACACAATTACATTGCACTGCACTGTCGTAGCTGTATTGGATCTCATAGGAATAACGCTACTAGAACTTGAACCTTTCAGCAAAACTCGACCCTTGTTTCCTGTTGGCACACTTACTTGGCATCTCTCTAAGATCGACACTCTGTCTTTGAGAAAACACAATGTTTTTTCATAACTTGGAAGTTCATTTCGGGGGATGCTTGCTTCCCACAGCTTCTTCGTTTCGATATCCAATGCACTCGAAATCAAATGTATTACCATCGTACAAGAAAGTCCGGTAAATTCCTCACCTAAATTCTTTAGGTTTTCCACATGGCTCTCAACCGATTCCACTAACGAACGCAAACCAACATAGTTCTCTTCATTCACTCTTTTCAAATTAGAGAGACCACTGACATGTAAGTCCACCATACGACGCTTGTTGTCATATCGATCGGATAAAAGTTTCCACGCACGTTCATAATTGATGATCGATGAAATGTTTCACCTGTTTCCAAAGATGCTATTATTATGCTATAATTAACCTTATGTTATAATTCCGTTCTGGCCCTCCAAGCCTTTTGTATAAACAACCGTCATTAATCGTTTTTTCATCTATCACTCTAGCCGCTTCACCACTCAATGCCTTCTCAAGATGATACAATTTAATACGCGGTTTCTCATCACTTCTGTCCACAACATCTTTGAATATTGTTTTGAACCGCTCCCACTCTTCGTACTTGCCACTGAACGTAGGTATTGGCCGAGGAAGTGGAGCATTCACAATCACTGGCGCAACATTAGGAGCAGGTATCAATGCTTGAGATGATATTGTCTGTGCCACAAGGGCTTCAGATGCACTTTCCAATTCCAACATCACCTCCTCATGCAACTTTAGAACCTCCTTATACTTTGCATCATGCACATCACACACACTCTCACTACTGACATGCTTTATAATTTCAGCATAATGTCCGTTATGCTTCTCGAGCGCACTATCTGCGTTTTTACCGGAAACTTTACACTGCACGGCGGTGAGCGCCTTTCCTTCACCTCTCGCTTTCACAATGTTCTCTTTTATGCGGATTAGCTCGTCATGCGCCAGGTCACGCATGTGAATGTGTGGCCGCGCAGCGCTAGCTGCATCCTCTACGGACAATTCCTTCACCGACGTACTCGCCGATGCTCCAGGCGTTCGCGGTGTCCTAGTCATGATGATTTAAACCAATATCCGGTTCGATTCGGACCAATTTGATATCTCATGTAATTTGCAGCGGACACGGTTTACGCACACACACACGCACAAAATGATTGCGATTTATCGTCTTGGTGGCTTTCATCAGACTGACCCCAACACCTTGGGTCGTCTCCTTTTATTAAACTTATTCTCACCCACACACCTGCAGTTCGTCTCACTGCCGCTTCGTTACTGCTCCTTATCTTCCTTATCGGCTCGATCGAAGCCCCGATCGCGAGCGATCAACAATAATTAGTCCCGCCGTTCCAGCACAAAAATCGCCAATACGCCTACTTAGAACTAGCGATCGTTACGTCGCGATACTACACCTTACTTGTTCCTATAAGAATGGAACAATTAGTTTAAACCAATTATCAGAATTAAAATATCCCAAAATATTCTGTACTTTTCATAGCCTGCGTTGAGGAAAACGTTGTGACTGATTATCATTACTAGAAACTATATTTTTAGAACTGAAACATTTGTATTGATGTGTGTAGAATTGTGGCGTCATTGTCATTATAATATGGAACACATCACATAATAAATTACCGATAAACTCGATTTTTTGAAAGCTGAGCCGTTTGGCGATACAGATATCATGGCCGTAATCAAAAGAAAGATACATAGGTTACGCATCATGAGGGTGATCGTCAGCAACTTGTTCAGAACGGGGCGTAAGGGCGTAAGGGTCTCGTTGAACATCAAACTCGTTGACTGAATCAGCTAGGGTTAAACCTGGTGGAATCATGGATGGGAATGAATCCCTAGACTAAGTTTTCCAGGATATGGTTTAGCGACCAGGTCTTTAAAAGTGCACAATAGGGTGGGCTAAGAAGATGCAACTAGTATCAATTTATATAGTTATGAGGTGTAATAAGCATAATGTGATCAACTGTAGCCGAACCAAATAATATCTATCAGACTAGACACAAGTGTAACAGTAGTTTATAAGTATTGGTGTAGGCAGCGATAAGTTAGTAATGTAATGGTAATTGTAAGAAATTAGGGAAATAAAGTTAGTCGTTAAGTAGCATCCGAGCTGAGTAGACCTTTTAAATTTGTTACAAGCTGTAGACAGGATTCGAGACTGGATACGGATTTCCTGTAAGTCACTAGCGCGAAAGCCAGACATCCCGGGAACAATTGAACGATCGGTGAAGCGGCGAAAATATACGGAAGTGTTTAAGTGAACTGAAGTGATATATTTTGGAAGCCGTAACCATTTGCTCGCAAGGAAATGAGCAAGCCGGAGATTGAACAATTCGAGGATGCTAGTGGCCGAGACGATCGTTTCGTGACGGACAGGAGAAGGAACGATGACAATAAGATGGAGCTGCTGCAGCGAAGGATCGACGAGATGACGCGGGAGCTGAGTGCACTGAAGTCTTCAAAAGTGCAAGTGGGAGCCGATTGGCAAATGTCGTGTACCTGATGTTCGAGAGATCAAGGAGTTGGTGAACCCATTTGACCCTAGTAACGCAGTGTGTGCGAGTGCGGAAGTATGGGTGAAGTACATCGATGAGACAGGCGAGATGTATGGGTGGACCGATGCTGTAAAACTACATTGTGCGCGGTTAAGTTTAGGCGGTTCGGCTAAGTTGTGGTGGGAAAGTATATCGAGTGGATTAGGAGATCTGTGGAAACGTTCACATGTATCTATTGGGCGAGTGTCGACTGTGCAAGAACTCTTAGCAGAACTTAGATAGTTAGAAGGTGTACAAGCGGTTGGAGGAAGGAATACGCCAACAGGGGGGAAATACGCTGGAACCGGAGAGGCACAAAGATTAGAACGCACACATATCCCATACGATCAGTCGAAGAACGCGTTGAAGTGTTACAAATGTGGTGGATCAGGACACGTAGCACGTGAGTGTGAGAGAGTGAGATGCTATACGTGTGGACAGGAAGGCCACTTGAAGAGAGATTGTCGTGGTGGAACGGCCGTAGTCCCATCGACAGAAAAGAAATTCACGCATGTGCGTGTAGTAGAGAGCGATAGTGCGTTTAAGAGAGTAATTACAGTAGAGGGCACAAAAATAGAAGCACTTATAGATACGGGTGCCAAAGTATCAACTATCCAAGAACAATGGGCGGATAGGTTTGGAATTAAAAAACCGAGCGAGAAAACGTTGAAAGGTTTTGGACAAGTAGAAATAAAAGTAAAATTATGTACGTTACGCACACACCGTTGAACCCATATGTGTTAGATTAAGTAGTATTTTAAGAGAAATATAGAGTCTGTCTCTGTTTACCGCTCGAGCTGGATGGACGTTGTCTACCGTTAATCATAACTGGCGCAGTCGTAAGGCGAACAAGC
>LULA01018377.1:0-10171 GCA_002091835.1 Anopheles maculatus | reverse complement strand
GGAAGGTTTTTTCCCAGCAGCACCACGAACGCGTCCTGTGTGGGCATGCGCTGGAGTCCTGTTCGCTCTCTCGCGCTCATCCTTACTCTCTCTCTCTCTCTCTCTCTCTCTCTCGGTTGAGAAACAGCAGTTTTATGGTGGCTTTTCGTGGCAACCGCTTCGGACGCATCAAACGCCTTTTGGACGTCGTCTGGTCGAGTGGCTTAATAACGTGGTTTGCATTTCCCGCAGTGTACGTGCGTGTGTGCGTGTGTGTTTAGCCCCTTTCTGTCAGCCCCCCTCCAACGTTGTACGTGTGCGAACGTGAACGTGTGTGCGCGCGTGTGTGTGTATGTGTAGGCAGTGTAAGTGTTACACCGTTTGCCTGAGCTGCGGGATAATTTTTCCGAAGCATTTTTTTTTGTTGGTGGTGTGGTTGTTTCGACTGACAGAAAAGTGACATAAGAATGTCGACAAAAAAAACGCAGGAACGCCTCCTACGATCATTGGCTGTGTAGTGTAGGCTGAAGGGGCTATTTGAAGTGTGGCTTTTGAGGTGTGCCACCAACATCACCCACACTAGCCGTCAAAAAATCGAGTATCAAAACTGTGTTCTTGCTGGCCATCCTTCCCAACCCATCCAACCGTAACTTCTTTACCTACCATTGCGCTGGCTCCTTCGATCCGACTCCAAAAAAAAGTCGACTAAAAGAAAACTCGTCAGCAGGGAAAAATGTGGACATGTGGGCACATCGTTAGAAAAACATATCAAGGACACAAAAAGGATAGCTGGTGCACCCGAAAACTCGGCAATCCAACCTGCTGGCCATCGTGTGCCGTATGCAAAGTGAATTCGGGAACACCTCTGTGTGAACTGTAAGAATCTGGAAAGAAAATCAATTTTTCATCTTTTCCGCTCGGTGGTTTCGGGTGCAAAACTAGCCCAACGAGCTAACGAGAGTTTGTGTGTCCTCCTAAATGTATGTGCGTGTGTGTGTGTGTGTGGGTTGGGAAGAGGTGAAACTATAACCATCTTTTCCATCAGCCAGCCAGAGCCTGTTCACGTGGCTCGCCGTTGCTTTCAACGGGAACCTTTTTTTTCATTGTCGTGCTTGCTGTCCCGAGAAAGAAAGAGAAAAAGAAAGAGACGAGCAGAAGCATTCGATTACACTCTTCCTTCCTTTTTACACGTAGCAAAGGAATAGCGTGTGTGAGCGAGATACATAGAGAAGATGCTATCCCTCGCTGATACGAAGCTCATGCTTTCTCTGTCTTACAAACGCTTCACAAGGATACAAGAAGGCACACACATATTTACACAGACGCGTATGTAGTTATAATCATTTATCCGCATCGTCTACCCACACATGCTCACAGACACACAGTTTCTTCACTGTAATTTCTGAATGATATCATTCCAATAACCGTTTCGAATATTAAAGATATATTTATTTACTTGTTGAAAAACAATTCGATTGCACTTTCCAACTGCAAAATTCCATTTCTTGGGTGTACATTCCCTCTTTTCGTTGCCATAACTCGCCCATTTTTTTGCCACCGTTCGATGACATTTCTAACGCGTGAAGTTACGCCATCTCTCACGCATTTCGTTTCTCACAAGGCGAGCGGCTACAGCTCACGCTCATCTCACGCGCTCGTCTCACTATCGCATTAACTACCAGGCAACTCCATCGTAGCTCGTCATGGTTTGAATAATCGCAAAAGAAAAGCATCAAATAACAAGAAAAATTAAACAAATTTATCGGATCTTTTAAACGAATCCTCTTTAGCAGTTGGACAAGCAATCACAAGGGCTAGTTTTTGCTTCACATTTCCTGGGACGGTTCTTCTACTGTCGGCTTCTCTAAGTTTTCTTCTCCCTTGTCATCGTCTCAAGTGTTTTGTGTTCCCTTTCGCAATGAATCATTCAATCGAATTTGACCCATCTCTTTCACACACATCGATTGTGATCTCAGTTTTCTGGCACACTTTTCCACTGGCTTTTCCACAATTCGGTTCGACTTTTTCTACCATTGCCTTTCTCTCGTTTATCTATTTCATCCGGAATATAGCAGTGCGATCGCTGAAGTGAGTGCAATCAAGAGTGTGCAGCAAGCCAGAAGACTGGCACTGTTCGAAAGAAGCAAATACAAAGAAAAAAGTTCCCGCATTGTTAAGAGCTGGAAAAGTGTTCGAAGTGAGTGGTGATACAAAAGGGAAAAAAGGAAGCATACAGCAGCAAGTGTGAACGTGTGCATGTAAACGTGAGTGTGAGCGTACGTGTGTAGATAAGGATAAGGGCCCGTTTAACCTGCTCCGGAACAGCCTCAACACCAAGCGGTACCTGCACCAACACTGTACGCACGGTATCCTTCCATCCGACAGCTGCAAGTTAGCTGAGCTACAGCGAGGACAAACCCGGACCGAGCGTGTTTAATTCCTAGCATCAACAAAAATGTAAGTAAACCAATGCTGATTGATACTGTTTTAGTAGCGTTTTCTTGACAGATGGAGAAGAAACTATCATTTCGTACGAAAAGTTTTCATAAAACAATCATTTGCTTAACACAAGTTGTAAATTCACATGATCATTATTAGTGATACTTAGTTTTTGACAGCTAAGAGTGACAAAAACCTAGTTTTTGTATAATATTTCTTCGTTCGAAAATGTTGTGCATGGACGTTTTCCTTCAGCAGCAACCAACCGATCGATGGATTTATGCTTGTGTATGCGTTTGTAACACGCTGCGAACGGTGCAAGTGTAGTTGTGTATCTCACTTGCTCCAAAGTGAAACCGGGAACACGGTGGGAAAAAACGGTATCCGTTTCCTTTCTATTTCTCTCCCGATGAGTGTTTCTGTTTTTTGCTTTTCGTTTCTACTGACTCACATAATCGAGAACATACACGCATATTCGTGCAGTAATCTTTCTCCTGCAAACCTGATCCTTTGCTGGGACAAGCAAGAGAAACGAGAGAGCAAGAGAGAAAGGCAGAGAGTGTGTGTGAAATTTCCGACGGCGAAAAGATCACCACCGTTCTGTCCACATGCCAATCGATAATAACATGAATATCCTTTTTGCACTCGATGACTGTTGCAAATTTTGGGGAACTTTTTCAATAACCCATAAACGGATAAACTGTATAAAAGAACTATCCTATTGCTACCATTCTTGAATGACAAAAGATTTGGGCACGTGGCTTTTGGTTGAAAAGCCCGAATACATCAAAGCATCCATTGCACCAACAACAAATAGTAACGGGAGAGAGCCATCTTGTATGTGCTCTTGTCTTGTATATACACACACACACAAGTTCAAAACTCGTTGTTTTAGTGTGCGATTGCGCTTGCAGTAAGGCTGATTCCTTCGGTGCATCAAGATCAAGGGAGGCGCTGAAGGAAGAAGTAATGGCAGAGGGAGGGAGACGACGATGCAGCATTTCTGCATCCTTCGGGAAAACTGGGTAGCATGTGTTCTGGGAAATTAGAATCAGTCAGATGAGAGAGAGAGAGAGAGAGAGAGAGAGAGAGAGAGAATGTGTAAGCGAGCAGGAGAGTGAAAGAGAAGAACCAATGGGGAGAAAAGTTGGATGTCCTCAGAATGAGGTTTCGCTTGCAGTAGGACAAAACGTCACAATTACGGGGTGTTCTCTAGACCGTTGTGCTACTTACAATGGAAGTTAATGACTGGTAGCTGGAGTATTTCTGTTTTTTTTTTAATGCGCTTTCGCTCCAAATTGCCCTTGATATTTTCCGGTCTATATTTTGCACAGCAGTTTTGTTAGTTTGTTAGGTTTCTTTCGGTGTGGATTTCTCTTTTTTTTAAGTCTTTGTATTAGTTATTTTGTGTTTACGTTTTTAAAACGTCTTTTATTAACTTTTTGTTTATTTTTATAGCAGTTTTTTACTTTAATATTGTGTTTTTTTTATGTTTTTCGTAACTTCATTGAAGTGTTTCTAATCTGAATCTTTTTTCTAAGGTGATTATAGTTATTATTAATGTATTTGTGTATTTAATATATGTTTAATATCTTCCTCTGGTACTATAAATTGTAGAGGATTTTTTCCTGATATTTCTGGCTTGCTGAAATTGCCCGTAGCCGGTAAATCGGACCTGCGTTCAGGAACACGGTTCGGAAGTAGTTTTGAGCCACGATCCTGCCTTGTGAAAGAGAGAAAATGTTCCTTTTCTATTGATATTCTGAACAAGCACACCAATAGAGCGAATAAGACTCGTCACGTTCCGGAGGCCTATTCATGTCATGAGAATGGCACCGGACAATCCAGCCTGTTAAATAATTTTAGATGGTCCACATGGAGTCCTCAGAGGAGGTTTACTAGGCTCAAATTAAAATGGAATGATGGCGTTGATACGTCCACCAGGACGGCCGAGAGATTGGATGGCTTAAAATATTGACTATTGTTGCAGTAGGACCTAGACCGCAAACCTTATAACCTTCAATTTATCCGAGCACACCCGGAATATGGTGTTTTTTTACGGTTTGGAGAAGGAAATGTCTCCCAACCAGCGTGAATTGTCAATCATAGTTTAACATAATAATGTAAGGCTTGCGCCGTCTCCCCGTTCGCAGGACTTACTATCTAGAAATGAGTAAAATTAAGTGAAGGAAAGTCAGTAATGGGAGGCCAAAAATCTTTTGACGTTATAGTACGATAGAAGAAATCATCTAGAGCTATTTCTGTAGACCACATCTTCAAGTCTTTGAGCTAGTCATTGCACATTGACCCACAATTTTTGGTTTCCTACTTCATAACGATCAGTTATAAAAAGATTTCCGTTTAAAATTAAACGAACTCAACCACAACAACAAAGTTAATGGGCGGGAAAGCGTTTCTAAAATTATTTCAACAACAACGCACACACACACACACAGGCAAGGCGTGTTTCCGTGTGCGACATCACGTACGCACGCACGCACGCATGGTACAATCAATTTGTTTTCATTTCTAACGCACCAAATCGTTGGGTGCTTTACTGATAAAAGAAGTTTGATACAAACGAAAACATGTGGCCTATTTACAACATCGGTGGATTTGTTTTGAATTCGGTTGCACCACATTTTGTTTTGGATTACAGTGACTTTGAGAATCCATCAATTGCACCATATTGTGTCTGGTTTTATCACGATGTTTATCATCGTTTTTACCACAAAACAGTGATTGTGTAATGATCGAATGTGCAAGAAAAGAAGCGTATTGTCTAGAAAGAATAGAAGAACAGAAAGGGTTCTGTTTGCTCTACAAGCAATGACTCACCGTCGTTTACTTTGTTTACTGTTGCTCTATCTGCTTCTCACTCATCTTGATATTTGATAAGCCATATCAATGTTATGGCATTAACAGCTTTCGAGATGAAATTATGTATTTAATTGTGAAATATTCTTTACAACGAATAAAGAAAAAACAATTTACTTCAGAAATTTGCTAGCAAAATGTGCTTTCAGCACAACAACCGATTCACATTGCGTATAACAACCTTGGCTAAAAGCTTGGCATCGTTCCGTCAACGTCAAAAGCTTAAATCGCGCGGTTCGCAATCGAGTATGCATTGCAATCACGAAGAAGAAAAGCAAAAGGCAAAAGGTAGTCACGAAGAAGTAGCAGCACAGTTTGCTTTGTTTTGATTGTGTACTGTTGTTGTTAGATTATTCAGTCTAATTTAGTACTTTATTGCATACCCAAAACATTAAAGGAGGGAAATAAAAAAAAAACGCTGATACACACAGGTTACACAAGGCCGCACTATATCAAGCGATTGGAGGATGATTAGAAGCAAAAATAGGGCACCCTTACGGAAGCCTTGGAAGACCCAGGGCCCGTGGTTTCGATAACGTGTTATCAGAAGCTGTAATCATCGGGAGCGCGCAGTTTGCTCTACAAGCAATGACTCACCGTCGTTTACTTTGTTTACTGTTGCTCTATCTGCTTCTCACTCATCTTGATATTTGATAAGCCATATCAATGTTATGGCATTAACAGCTTTCGAGATGAAATTATGTATTTAATTGTGAAATATTCTTTACAACGAATAAAGAAAAAACAATTTACTTCAGAAATTTGCTAGCAAAATGTGCTTTCAGCACAACAACCGATTCACATTGCGTATAACAACCTTGGCTAAAAGCTTGGCATCGTTCCGTCAACGTCAAAAGCTTAAATCGCGCGGTTCGCAATCGAGTATGCATTGCAATCACGAAGAAGAAAAGCAAATTTCTGAAGGTAGTCACGAAGAAGAAGCAGCACAGTTTGCTTTGTTTTGATTGTGTACTGTTGTTGTTAGATTATTCAGTCTAATTTAGTACTTTATTGCATACCCAAAACATTAAAGGAGGGAAATAAAAAAAAAACGCTGATACACACAGGTTACACAAGGCCGCACTATATCAAGCGATTGGAGGATGATTAGAAGCAAAAATAGGGCACCCTTACGGAAGCCTTGGAAGACCCAGGGCCCGTGGTTTCGATAACGTGTTATCAGAAGCTGTAATCATCGGGAGCGCGCACCGTTGCATTGCACCTCACTTCCGCCACACTACACTGCTTCTCCACAAGGCTCCCTTCTCACATCTCAACCGGGTATCATGAGATGCAAGAAAACTCGTTTTTCTTAGCTTATTATTACTTCCGATAACTTTCATCTCACCTTTTGCTGTTGGAGGTTTTCGGTTTTGGGTGGGTCGGTAGACAGCCCACATCAATGTTGATAAAGTGTTGTGGAACTGAAGGTTTTCGTTTTTTTTGTTTTCCTTCCCGTACAACCGGCATCGATACGATCCGGGACGGGATGGCGTTGTTGACGCGCAATACGATTTACCGGCTGCGCGCGTGTTATCGCGCCGGCCCGTACAGCCAAAGACGGTGGAAAGAGAACCGAAAACAAGGAGCGATAAGAAGAAGGCAACACAAAGCAAAACAAGAAACGCAAAAACCGGCCCGGCATAAATGTGTTTTCGGGTGGGGTGGGAGCAGCAGCGGTTTGGTGGTTGTTTGGCCCGGCCACGGTCGTTCGATTACGCGCGTTGTTTACATTATTTGCTCGCAGCTAGCACGGACGCACGGAACGCAAGAAAAGTGTGAGAGACAGAAGAAGAAGTAATGGCCGCCAGAACGAGAAAGCAATCAAATAAAGCTAAGACGCAGTATAGTGGCTCAGGTACGTACTTATTAGCAAGGTTTACCAAGGGTAGATTGGGTGGGTGGTGGCGCGTGTTCTAACCAAACCTCCAAGGAACAAAAAGAGGCAGACAAGAAAGCAACAGATGGTTCCGCAGTGTGTGTCATCCTCTCCCCCTCTGTAGTTGTTGTTCAAAAGAAGTACTAACAACAACGTACGATAAGAATATCATTTCTTTATTTATTTATTTTTAATAGTACATAACTTGCAGCTAATAATTGATCACACACAAGGTACAGATTAATGTTACGCATAAAACAAAGGTTGGAGCAGGTTCGGCCACCTTTTATACCCATCCACCCTTTGCGATGCGTGTGCATACACACACACACACGGCGCAAAGGGTGGCGGCGGTGGCCTTCTTTAAAAACTAAGACGTAAGGACGATTGCATACGGGCACAAGCTCCATCATGGCACCACCAGCCGACACACCGCGGCAAAGGTTCTCCAAAGAAAAGGGTCTTGCGTCTCATACTTCCATGCGCGGCGCGCACGCTGCTGCACCAACAACACGCTATGATGTTGGACGATGTTGCACAGGGTCATTCTCTATTGCGTATCGGTATTTGTGGTTCCGACGTAACGACGACAGGCGCTTGAGAGCGCACGCGTTGTGCATGGTGGAGGTGCGAGAGGACGCAAGAGGACGCAAAAATAGCAGAACCACACGGGATCAGATGGATGCACCAAACACAGGGAAGAGGTCCGGGTGGTGATGGTGGTGGTGGCGGCGACGAATGGGGCCAGCGCCCGTTACGCACTCTCGAGATCTCCTGGCCTCTCTAAGCGCGCTGACTACTTCGGGGTCGACTTCTTGTTCTGTTCCGTGTTTTTCAGCTTGGTCACAATCTTGCGCGAATGGCCGCTCGGATCGTAGTGGTTGGTATGGTCGCTAGCCTCCTTCTTGCTTCGCTGCTTGCCACTGTGCCCCGAGTGGATGTGCTTCTCCATCTCGAAATCGTACTTGTCGTAATCGTCCGACATGTTTTCGCCTTGCTTTTCGGTGGGGTGATGCGATGTGAGCGATGGGACACAAACAACGGTGAATTTGCTTCCTGCTTTTTAACAACTTCCTTTCTCTCTTAAGCACACACAGGCCACTAGGTGTAGTGTAGTGTAGTAGCGGTTGGACACTTGGGTGTTTCGCTGGTTTTTGCTGGATTGAGACGCGCACGTCCGCACTGTTCGCTTGCTGGTGAATAACTCGTTCTTTTGTTTGGCCTGCAGCCCCTTTTTATAACGTGGTGTGCGTGCGTATCGCACACCACTACCAACACACTCTCGGAGAGAATAACATCGATTGCAGCGCTCATAGTTTTCAGCTGATTTTGGAACGCTTGGGCAAACCATTATTTTTAAATCATACTTGCTTAGTATCTTTCCTTTACATTTGTTTAAAAACTAATCATTTAAATAGGTTAAATGCCATAATTTCTGTCCATTCTATAGTTCGGTTGGATGGGAGCTGTATTGAACGATTGTACGCTGTGCGCAGGTGTTGGTTTTGCAGCAACACCACTACAAGCATAGCTGTGCCCTGTTGCCACTGCCGTTTTTTTTGCTTCAACAACAAAGCAAGCGTATGTACGAGACAACCTGCCTCGTTTGTACCGTCTCTTTCCTGTGCATCGCAAGCATTCTCTCACACGCAGCGTGACATTCTCTCTTTCTCGCAATCGTTTAAAAGAATGTAGTGATGGGCAAAATCTGACCATCGAGCGAATGAGCGTGGGAAATAACGTAAAGTTGGCAAAAGCGGTTCGAAACGAAATTCGAGAATTTACTAGAGGGTACTCAACATTTCTTTAAGTTTCTTAAAAATTACACAGCAATTTTTCAAATGATTGTATGATGTAGCATAAATATTAATGTTAAGATAAGTGATGTTTACCTAACCAATGTATCAGCAATAATTTGTTATATTAATTTTCAATATTTATTAGTAATCGGTATTAGTTTCTTATCTCTGTAGTGCTTAGCGATTACTTTGGCTGGGTACAACGGATAAACGTAATCTGGCTAAAGATTTTTGAGACTTTTCGCTTCTGGTACTTAAGTAGCCATGTTAGTATACAGTGCATTGTAAATTGAATCGTTTAATGAGAAGTTACATTATGCAACTCTGATGTACTATATAATCATACTTAACCTTACGTTTTATTCATTTTAAAAACAAAACACCACAAAATGAAGCCGTTAGCTTCATGAAGCACACAGTTCGGTAGATATGCGTTCGATTTATTAAAAATCACACAGTACACAATCTAGTGTAGGTCGTTTTTTGATATCCCCCAAAGAGTACCCATTTGACCTCTGCATCGAAAGAAAAAAGTTGCAGACTAAAAACCGTTGTAGAAGATTTTCCTTTTCCAAGAAAGTCTAAAGATCAACACACAAAAATAGCATTCCAGTTCCAGTTTGTTGAATAGGTCAATTTTACTGAATTAATGATGAACCAAAGGGCTGGCCAAAATAAGCGACCAAAAACCTGAAACATTCTCATGCTGCTCTGGGGGCTTTGGAAATCGGAAGCACAATCGCACAAACAGATGCAATGTAAATATCGATTTTTCCGTACCCCTAACGCACACCGGGGTATCCTGACGTGCGTTCCGCTTCTCGTGACGTACGTACGTGCGGTGTCCATCCGTGACCCGAGCCGCTTTGCAGGGTTCGTAGGGACGGAACGGTGTGGTGTTATAACCACCATAACCAACGATTAAATGACAAAGAGACGTGTTGGGACGGAAATGGAACGTGGGACGTTTACTTGTGTAGCTGTGCATAAAAAGAAACCGAACGCCCATATAGCTTGCCGCCTGGCAGACGAGACACCCCGGACACATCGGATAGTCAATGTCATCTGCAGTGGGTACACGAGTTCCGAGAGCAACTCCACAAATAGGACCCAGCTGTGACAATAAATGGTTCGGGCGGGTTGACTCGGGGATATCCTTTGTGATTGTGTGTAGCGAGGGATGAATAGAAGATGATGA
>LULA01018376.1:0-10186 GCA_002091835.1 Anopheles maculatus | reverse complement strand
AAAAATGTCTACAACGGACAAACCAGTATCGACACAAGGGCCTTCTGTGCAAGCAGCTCTTACTACAGATAGGCAGGTCAGAAGAATGAATCGCATGTATCGTGACTGTATGCGTAAAATCGACCAGTTTAAGGATTTTATGGACAACTACGATGCCGAGACACAGAGTGTACAGTGTCTAATATTCACTTTTTGTTATGTTTGTTCAGCCTTCGCAGTCAATTATAAGTGCTTTAATCACAAAAAGACGCCAATTTTGTCACCTTTCCACGCTTATTTTATCGCCGATGCGGAGCCATGCGGGAACACGTCCGTACTCGTCGAGCTGTCAAACGCTCCTTCAGCGTACGCCTGCTTACCTTTTACTTATGTAATTCACCAAAAAACTTCTGAGAGTGTAGGTACAACACCAAAACTGCGCCATTGTAGTGAACTGGGGAAGCAATTCCTTATTTTCTTTCAACAAATGCACAACACATGCAAGCGTCTGTTCGGCATCACTGATACCGATCAACTGAAGTTTATTTTGACATCCGAACAACTGCCCTTCATCACCTTTACCCATACTTATACCCTACACATACCAGTTTATTAAATTTTTTTATTACTGTTTGTTCAGTATAACAGTTTTTTTGTGACTCGGGAACGGTACCATAATTAGGAATTATTATAGCAAGTAAGAGAATTGTACCAAATAGGAATTAATAAATTAGTTAGCGTCTACCCTCACTCCGATAAGCATCTTCATACTTAAACCCCCCCTATAGCTACGAACATTGGTCCTTCGAACCGGATGTTTAAGTAAAGGAGAATTTAGCTGCAGTAAAATCGTGCACCAGAAAGGACAGTAAGAACGTTGAGAGATCTAAGCACCGTTGGTGGATAATAGTGTTGCTGTGTGTATTATCCGTACTTTCATACGCACCGTTACATTAGTGCTGTGTACGCGCGCTAGTGTAGTGTAAAGAAAGGAACTAGAACAGTGTATTACGTTCCACGTTAGTTGGTATTTGCGTCCGTGTGCGATTGAGAGCAGAAAGAGCGAGTGCAGGTTGCGCGACACTCGAGAGTTTTGGACATGGATTGAATTTGCATCGGCTTAAGCCCGAACCGTGATCACCTGTGTGTTAGTAGCGCGTGTCGCGACTAGTGCGTGTGCGGACGGCAAGGACAGTGAGTGCCGTGCAAATAGGTTCAAGTGTAAATTAGATTCGTTCGATATTATTTTGTGTGCACTAAGCAAGTATTTGGACAAAGTATCGTTCGTCAAGTCTTTATGTAATTTACACGTGCTCGTAACAGTTCGCCATTTTGTAGTCAGCTTCATTTTGAAGCAGCCATTTTGAGGCACATGGTAACACGTGGTTTCTGAGCGAGAACAAAGGAATCGAGAGTGCCATCTTTTGAGACTCCATTTTATGCATGGCAAAACCACGTGCCATTGTACAGTGAGGATAATACACGTGCGTTAATAGAGTGCAATTGAAGTACAGTGCGGAATAGAATTGTAAGTGCACCAAGCGATAAAAGGGGAACAGTCGTGTATTTTAGAGGTGAAAAAATAGTGTTCAAAAATGTCTACAACGGACAAACCAGTATCGACACAAGGGCCTTCTGTGCAAGCAGCTCTTACTACAGATAGGCAGGTCAGAAGAATGAATCGCATGTATCGTGACTGTATGCGTAAAATCGACCAGTTTAAGGATTTTATGGACAACTACGATGCCGAGACACAGAGTGTACAGATTCTAGTGCAATTGGAACAATTAGAAGAGATGCGCATGGAGTTTATTAATGCAAGAAGACAATTACTGTATCAGGATGAGTGTGATGAAGATGCGTTAGCAGAAGAATTAAAACAATTTAATAGAACATATGTGACAGTGAAAGGATTCCTGAAAGCTAACTTGCATTCGGAAGCAACAGGTGTTCCAGCAGCTAGCAGCACAATCGTCCAGACGTCAACGTACCATCCTAAAGTGCGGTTACCAGAAATCATCCTTCCTTCCTTCGACGGTGATGTGACAAAATGGCTCACCTTTAAGGATCGATTCACATCGATGGTTCATGATGTGGTCGAGTTATCGGAAGTGACAAAGCTGCAATACTTGTTGACGGCGTTAAAAGGAGATGCAGCTACTTTGTACGACCACACGCAGCTTGTAGCCGAGAATTATGAAGCAACGTGGAAGTCGTTACACGATCGCTATGATGATTCGAAGCGAATAAAGCGTGAGTACTTCAAAGCTTTGTATCAGCTGGAGCCAATGAACGGATCGTCGGTGGAAGAATTGTCTCGCCTAGTGAATGAGACAAAGCGACTAGTGAGAGGGATGGAGCGAACGAATGAACCGATACGGAGCTGGGATACACCGTTAACATCGCTGGTGACGTATAAATTAGATTCTGCAACTCTTCTAGCATGGGAACAATACTCGGCTGACCATAAGATCGACTCTTACAATGAGTTGATGGCGTTTTGTGAAAAGCAGATAAAGGTCCTGAACAGCTGTACCATGCGAAACCAACGGTCGATTGATACGAAACCAGCCAAGGTGGTCGGTGCGATGCGGATCCAGAGCAACCCTCGGCAAAGGAAAAATTATAGCACACCTCTTGCCTGCGCAGTGCAATCTTCGAGCTCAAACGTGACTGTTTGTCCAGAGTGTAAGGCTGATCACTTTCTTGCTAAATGTAATATTTTCTCTGCTCTGAGTCAATTGCAGCGTCGCGAAAGGGTGAAGGAACACAGACTGTGTTTCAATTGTTTGAGAAGCGGCCATGGCATCAAGTTCTGCAGATCGCATGCCAAATGCGAACAATGTAAAAGGAGACATCATACGCTGCTGTGTGATACGAGTACACCGGCGAAACCTGTCATCGCGGATGGTCTGATCAGCGCTACAACGCAAGACACCAGTCAAAGGACGACGAAAATGGTTTGGCTATCCACGGCGCGTGTGTTCGTCTTGAATTGGAATGGTGAAGCGGTTCCGGCTAGAGCACTGTTGGATATGGGTGCTCAATCTAACTTCATGAGCGAAAGGTGAAGTTGAAGTTGCGGAGAACGCGAGTGCAGAAACCCCTTTATGGGGTAGGATCGGTCGCGTTGACAGCAAGCAGTACAGTAACAACTACGGTCAAGTCTCGAAACTCATTCTATTCATCTACCGTAGAATTTTTGGTTTTGACAAATGTAACTGCAGATTATCCTCCTCAATCCGTAGATGTACAGCCGTGGAACATACCGTCGGCCTCATGTTAGCAGATCCGGAATTCAATCAGCTAGGGAAGATCGATTTACTGCTTGGTGCTGAGATTTTTGCAGTGTTGCTGGAACAAGGTTAACTGAAGCTAGCACCAAATCTTCCGAAGCTATTCGAAACCAAGTTCGGATGGATCGTGAGCGGTAGAATGGAGCAGAACACACGTGAGAACACTGCAAACTACAACCTCGCCTGCTGTAACGTAACGGAGGAGAAGTTCAACACTGCAATGGAACGGCTCGTATCTTTGGAGAACCTACCGGAAGAAAAGATACCTTCAGAAGACGACATCGCCTGTATAGATTTGTATGAGACAACAACTCGACAGAATGAAGATGGCAGGTATGTTGTAACGCTTCCAAAGGTTCCTCAAGGTTCAGCGCTACTTGGAGAGTCAAAGGAAATTGCTCTAAGACGCTTTATGGCGATAGAGCGGCGGATGCGAGCAGATAAGGATCTGAGAGAAGCATATAAGAAATTCATGCAGGAGTATATTAGCCTAGGTCACATGTCTTGCATAGGCACATACGTGGACGTCGAGACCAAAGGACCAGCACCAGTTTAATATCTTCCTCATCATGCCGTGTGGAAGGCTGGAAGTGTTACTACAAGATGCAGAGTAGTGTCTCTACAAGATGCGTCTTGTCAGACGAGCTCTGGCAAATCGTTGAACGATATGTTACGCACCGGGCCACAGATTCAAGAGGATATCGTGAACATACAGCTAAGGTTCCGTATGAAAAGGGTAGCTTTGGTGGCCGATGTAGCCAAAATGTATCGGCAGGTACTGGTGGAAGACAACGATAAATCGCTGCAGAGGATTCTGTGGAGATTCAATTCAGAAGAGCAGATTAAGGTCTACGAGCTAAACACTGTAACGTATGGCACAGCATGTGCACCGTTTTTAGCCATCCGTACGTTGCAACGGATTTTTGAAGACCACGGGGAGAAGTATCCAAAGGCATTGAAATGTAAAGGAGACTTCTATGTTGATGATTTATTGTCCGGTGCAGATTCAGCACAAGAAGCTAGGGAGATCGCTGGACAATTGTTCAACCTACTGGGTGAGTGTCATTTCCCGTTACGAAAGTGGGCGTCGAATCGTCAAGAAGCTTTAGCAGACATTCCCACTAAATTACAAGCAACTACCACTCAGTTAGAGCTTGCAACTGAACAAGGAACGATAACTACGTTAGGCTTATTATGGACTCCCAGCCTAGACACGTTGAAGGTTCAGGTGCGACTGCCTGACAAAAATGCGACAAATACAAAAACGCAAGTGTTGTCATGCATAGCGAGGATTTACGATCCACTCGGGTTTTTGGACCCAGTTAAGATGAGAGCAAAGCTCATAATGCAGAAGATTTGGACGATAAAGGATACCGATGGAAAGCCGTGGCCGTGGGACAAGGAGTTGCCGGAGTTGATCAATGGAGAATGGTCAACATTTTTGTCTCAACTGACGTTGCTAGAAGAAGTCAGCGTTCCACGATTAGTCGTAGCGAATGTTGATGATGATACCCAACTGCACATTTTTTGCGACGCGTCCGAAAAGGGATATGGTGCTTGTTGTTATGTGCGCAGTACTAATACTTCAGGAGAAATTGTAGTACGGCTATTGATTTCTAAATCAAAGGTAGCGCCATTATCCCAGCGTCTGACGATTGCTCGACTAGAGTTGTGTGGAGCACTTCTTGCAAGTCGATTGTATGGAGCAATAACCAAGGCGTTTGCTCGAAATATGCCTTGCTACATGTGGACTGATTCACTTACAACATGGCATTGGATTCAGTCGCCACATACCCGCTGGAAAACCTTCGTAGCAAATAGGACTGCTAAGAATCAATCATTAACGAGAGGAGTGCAATGGAGACATGTTCCTGGTATGGAAAATCCTGCTGATTTGGCCTCAAGAGGATGTGACCCAGCGGATTTCATGAAACAGGACTCGCTATGGTGGTCGGGGCCTATATGGTTGTCACAACATGAGGATTATTGGCCAACTACTCCAACAAGTAAGACGACAATTGTTGAAGAACTACGTACAGTAGCATTGTTGGCAACGTCAGAGAAGGAAGAAGGTTTCTCCGGAAGATTATTTTCGCGGTGTTCTACGTATACGAGGTTGAGGAGAGTAGTAGCATACTGCTTGCGTTATCTGAACGCAATATGCTTTGGAAGGCGTGATTGGAAATCACAAGTACTGGCGTCCGAAGAACTGGAACGTGCAGAGGAAGCGATATTTCGATTGGCTCAACGAGATAGTTTCGACGAAGAGTTGAAAATGTTGGAAAGGGGAAAGGATCTGCCCAAATCATCACCGTTAAAAGGATGCAACCCAATAGTAGATGTTAAAGGCATCCTGAGAGTAAAGACGCGCATTGAAAGGGCTAGCATACCACATGACGCCAAGTATCCGGTTATATTATCACGACATCATTGCCTGGCGAAATTGTTAGCAGAACATTATCATGTGCAAGATTTACATGCTGGTCCACAATTGATGATAACAAGCATTCGTCAACGATTTTGGATATTGGGAGCGAAAACATTAGTGAAACGCGTTTATCATCAATGTGTAAGGTGTTTCAGGTGTAAACCGAAGGAGATCGTCCAACTGATGGCACCTCTTCCTGCATCCCGTGTAAATGAGGCGCGACCCTTTGCAGTCTCAGGAGTAGACTATTGTGGACCTGTGATGATAAAACCCTACCATCGACGAGCATGTCCAACTAAGGCGTTTGTAGCAGTTTTTGTTTGTTTTGCAACGCGTGCTGTTCATTTATGGTTGGTCTCCGACTTAAGCACTGCAGCTTTTATAGCTGCGCTTTGAAGATTCGTATCCCGGCGAGGAGTGATATCAGAGATAAGCTCTGATAATGAAACGAATTTTAAGGGAGCCTCGAATGAACTACAGCAACTTTACGACTTGCTCGAGACGTCGAAACACCAGGAAGCTGTCACCAACTGGGCGGCAGAACGACGGATAAAGTGGAAGTTTATTCCGCCAAGAGCCCCACACTTTGGTGGATTGTGGGAAGCAGCAGTTCGTTCAATGAAGTACCACCTTATTCGAGTTTTGGGAACGAATGCAGCTAGCTATGAGGACATGACGACCTTACTGGCGGAAATAGAGGCGTGTCTCAATTCTCGCCCTCTTACTGAATTGTCCGCTGATCCTATGAATATGGAAGCTCTTACTCCAGGTCATTTTCTAATTGGTTCTCATTTACAATACATTTCAGAAATCGACCTGAAGGAAATACCGGAAAATCGATTGAACCACTGGCGTGTGACGCAACAAAGGCTTCAACACTTCTGGTCGCGTTGGAATAGAGAGTACCTGCAGCAACTACAAGCTAGTACCAAATGGAAGAAGTCCGCGACCCCGCTCAAACCTGGAATGTTGGTAGTGTTGCACGAAGACAACATTCCCCCGATGAAGTGGCCACTTGCACGCATCACGGAAATTCATCCAGGCAAGGATGGCATCGTGCGAGTTGTGACGTTGCGAACCGCTATGGCTATAAATGTGAAACGGCCAGTTGTGAAAATAAGCGTATTACCTGTAGAGCACCAGACAGAGGAATCAGGGTTGCGAGAATGAATTGTTATCAGATAGAAGAATTAAAAGGAAGAACTGCGAGAGGGAATTTTTCGAAATAGTGATTGCAAGAGATCATGTTTGAGCAATACCAGAAATAATGAAATGTTAATATGAATTACCGGTTGAAATTTTAAGTAGTAAAAAAACATAATTTAAGTAACGAACTCTATGAACGAACAATGAAGTCATTGGTAGTAAAATAAGTATTTTAGGTGGTCGGAATGTTTAGTATAACAGTTTTTTTGTGACTTGGGAACGGTACCATAATTAGGAATTATTATAGCAAGTAAGAGAATTGTACCAAATAGGAATTAATAAATTAGTTAGCGTCCAACCTCACTCCGATAAGCATCTTCATACTTAAACCCCCCTATAGCTACGAACACTGTTTATAAACAATAACAACATATTAGTTACAGCATGCAATCTAAGTTGGTTAAACTAACAGTATTAATTAAGTAAGACTATTTATCCGACGCTGTCGGATTCGTTCGAATCTCACAGGGGACTGAGGCAAGGGGACGGACTCTCCTGTTTGCTGTTCAACATCGCTCTGGAAGGTGTCATGCGAAGCGCGGGCTTCGATATCCGGGGCACGATTTTCACCCGGTCTCTTCAATTCCTTGGCTTCGCGGATGACATCGACATCATCGGGCGAACATCTGCGGCGGTGTGCGAAGCGTACACCCGACTGAAACGCGAGGCCGATAGGATTGGATTGAGGATCAATGCGACGAAGACAAAGTACCTGCTTGCCGGAGGCTCTGACCGTGATAGAGCACGACTCGGAAGCAGAGTATTAGTTGACGGCGACGATCTCGAGGTAGTAGAGGAGTTCTGCTACCTTGGCACGATCATAACTTCGGACAACAACGTAAGCAGCGAAATCCAAAGGCGCATTGTTCAGGGGAATCGTGCCTACTACGGACTCCACAAACTCCTGAGATCCAGAAGACTCCAACAACGCACGAAATGCGCCATATATCGTACACTGATACGGCCGGTAGTCCTCTACGGGCACGAGTCCTGGACTATGCTGGCGGAGGACGCCAATGCACTCGCCATTTTCGAACGGCGGGTGCTACGGACTATCTTTGGCGGTGTGTGCGAGCAGGGCGTGTGGAGAAGGAGAATGAACCACGAGCTAGCTGAGCTGTTTGACGATGCAGACATCCTGACGGTTGTCAAAGCCGGAAGGATACGCTGGTTGGGCCACGTGATGAGAATGCCGGACTCATGCCCTGCCAGGAAGGTGCTCGTCAGCGACCCGTTCGGCACGAGGCGTAGAGGAGCCCAGCGAGCTCGTTGGCTGGATCAAGTGGAGTCTAACCTGAGGGATATCGGATGCAGCCGGGGATGGAGGAGTGCAGCCATGGACCGAGTTTCCTGGAAACGGATTGGACACCAGGCCATGTCTATTAGACGTGCTCCCTAGGAGCAGGCCACGAAAGAATAAAGAAGACTTTTTTTATAATAAATTATAATTTTGCGAAATGTTTAAACGTTTTCCGTTTATCTTATCATCTCACATCATGAAGATCGTAGAACGTGTTCTAATTTCCAGTGGAAGTGTATCATTGGCATAGCCTTTTTAATTTATAGATGCATAATAGAACATAACATAGCTGAAATGAATAAAAAATTACAATTTCGAAAATACAAGAATGTGTATGTATGACAATAATTAAAGAAACTTACTGTTTGTGGTTATTTCACGGGTTATCATGAAGCATTCAGATTGTAGTTGCATATGGAAAACATAACTTTTTTCAGTCTACGGCTTACGGCTAAAAAAAAATAATACTTCAGACACATAATGGTTTGTTGTATTTTCTTGTAAGAAACTTACCGTTCAGTTTTCTTTTAGCGTATGAATTAAAGGCGTGAAGAACATATCCCCGGCATCATTCAGAGGAACGGCCACCAGTTTACAAAAAACATTACATGTGTGATGCTCGATTGTGATAGCTGACACATCGTTAACGTTACCCTCAAATGTAAAAAGATACTTTGAAGGAAAAGGAAATATGAAGGCTTCTTTTTTTCTTAACAACTGCTTCCCAACTATTCGCACAGAAGAAGTTACCTTCGCTGCCGAACAAAATTGAATAACTTCATACTCTGTTGAAAGAAACCATCCATCTCGATTTCCTTTCTTCAAAACAAAATCTTCCATATGTAGGGTAACGTTCTCTCCGTGGCCTTCAATGTGACAAACAAAATTATCCAATCCCTCTGAAACAATAAAATTGTCTAACTCGGACAGCCGATTTATGACTTGCTCCAGATTTGTCCATCCACTTCTTAGCAAACGCTTCATTTGTTGAAGCGCATTTTCAAAAGGAAATGCCGAAAATGTACTGAGAGGTCCAAATTCACGAACTTCCGCAGTCAAGTGCAGCAAATTATTAACATTACTGCTCACATATCCTTCCCCGTAAATTTTATCAAAGTCGGAAACAAATTTGTCAAGTAAAAATCCAGCTGCATCCCATTTTGTCTTATACACGTTGGAAGAAAGAATCGTGACAGCACAATATAAAAGCATGAAGTGATTATATGCATCGTCACTAATCCTGCCTTTTAAAACGACAAGAGCAGCATAATGCAGAAAGGAACTGTATTCAGAAGCTTTCCAAAATTTCAAATCGTCAAACTTGCGTAGCTTGCGATGGATCTCCACTGGCAAAACTATGCGTTCCAACTCCTCAGATATTTCTAGAATAATCTGAAGAGACCACTTTTCAGCACCCCAAAATCCATAAACCCACGCTTGTAGTCGTCTTCTGACAACACCAAAATCTAGATGATGTAACCGATCCCCAATGGATACACCTTCTACGATGTTAAAGTGCCTTAGGTAAATTAATGGCGTTCGCTCTTTTTGATGCTCCCTGTAAACACCCTCGCGGAAACCGGCATCAGTTCTTAAAGGGGCGGAGATTTCAGGGAAACATACTGTCCGAGACACGGGATGATGGAAGCCAACGACTGTGCACTTCAGGCAACCGTGTTTTGCTCCGTGTCCGACAACACCTAAAAATATTAAGATTGATTGATTTTATTCTGCTTTATATGCTTACAGTTACTATTAATGGAGAAAGAGAAAGTAAATACTCCGTTCTTTTTTTTGGTGGGTCGAGACAGTTTATTGTTGAACGATTGGCGATTAGCAGGAGACTGATTAATTACCCTTTTGGCGATATTCCATACAAAAATGAGATCCGCTCGAGGCTGTAACTCGGTTGCTACGCGGTTGTATGACGCACCACTTACAGCCTCTTGTGAGCGCCGTGAGCGAGCTGTTTCTACA
>LULA01018368.1:0-10211 GCA_002091835.1 Anopheles maculatus | reverse complement strand
TGATGCAAACAGTGCGCTCGCATCGGTGGCTAATTTTCATAATCCCAACACCGACTGCCCGCATTTGATGGGTGGGTTGGGTGGTAGTAGGCGGGAAGGCGAAAACCGTCACCTCGGATTGAGGGTGAAGTCATCCTTGGGCAAACTAATTTGCGGATAAATTGTGGACAGTTGTGCAGCGCTGTGTAAACTCGTTTGCTCTTTCGTTTTTCATACGGTTTTGGTTCGCTGTGTAAAAGGTTCGGAAAATGAAGGATGGTGAGAAAGGGTAGATAATAGCAATATTGATGTACAAAAAATAACATGTTTACACTGGGTGACGTTTTAAAATTATTTTCAAAATAAAAAATTAATACAATACAATAAAGTTTAATGGATCATTGTTGCAACTGGTTTTGTAATTCATATTTTCATCTGTTTCATATTTATATTACACTCGATACAGTTTCAAATCTTTGGCCCTAACTGTACTCACTCGCTCAGCTCCGGAAGGGAGAGTTAGGGCACATGAATCCACAGCACCGATCACGAGAGTATACCGGGGGGAAAATCTGACTGACATCCACCCACCCTTTTTTCCTACCCCACTCCTCTCCACACTCCCCTCATCTTTTAGCTGCCATCACACAACTGTTACACTGCTTTCCCAGGGTGGTGGATTAATCACGCCGGCGTTATATTTACATTTGAAAGCTAGCGTTGATTTTCATAAATATGTAAATTTATTACAACACATCATCTATTTTCGGGGCCGTTGTGTGGGTGCGAGCACGGGTGGGAAAGCAACGGTTCAATTGTCCGTGTAGGTCGTGTGTTCGGCACTCGGTATCCGGTGTGTGTGTGTGTATGAGCAGCAACATCAGTACGAAACGGTAAGCGGTATGAGGACCGAAGGTTGGTTGCGTTTTATCGCGCTCCAATAAATCATAAATCACATTTCAGTACTCGAAACGAACATCGATCGTTTGTCGATGATGGTGTTGGCAAGGAATGATGCGCCCACCCGGTTTTGTTGCTCGCTGTTTGGCACGATGCCATGAGCGCGTTGCGAGGATACGCGAACGCGATCGAACCTGCTGGTTGTAAACGTGGTCCTGTTGCAGTGTGTGGCTAACACTAAAAAAAGGAAAGCAGCACGCTTTGGCAGTACCGTCTCGAGTAGCACTCGAAAAAGGTTTTTTGCCCTCGAATGAATTTTCCTTCCACGGTAGCACAACAGCACAGTAAGGGATGTCTTGCGTAAGTGCGTGTCAGCTGTATGCCATGTGTGCGAGTGTGTGTGTATATATATCAACATATAATCGACACCATCCGTGCTGTTCTTTCGCGAGGGGTACGGCCAGGCCTTCTGTTGAAATGGCATTAAAGAAAGCCTTTTGACGCATCTCCTTCACATCCATTTCAGTGTCATGTGTTTAGTAGCTCCCGGGTATGGAAGGAAAGATCTATTGGTTCCACCTATTTGTGCTTCAAGTTTTTTTTTATTTGCTTACCAGTGGCCTTATCTGCCTATCCCCTACCCCGAACAACCAATCGAACAAACGAAATCACAGTTTGTAGTATGAGGGAGCGAGAGAAAGAGCAGCAAAACCGTGAAGGGAAACAATCTCACTCGTGTGGGGTAGAAGCTGGTGATAGAAAAAACATTATTACCAACGAGTGGGCAGAGTCGTCACCGAAAGCTCACCAAATAGAAAAATATTGATGCGAGGGAGGGAAAAATTGAAAATAACAATAATAAAGCAGAATCCATCAAATAATTCGCTCGGTATGATTTGTGCTGCCATAGGCGCTATTTGTTGTGCGCGTTTTACGGGTGTGCTCGCGCGCGTATGACTGGGACGCGTGTGTGGTTGGTAACATATTTTTTCCATTTTTCAATCCCACGAATGGATGGCGTGTGGACATGAGTGTGTTGGCACCGGAAGAAGAAGGCAGGGGAAATGATGTTTGAGATATTGCTTAAGTCTGGCGTCTCGTGCGTTTGAGTTTTGGAAGGTGTGATTTAGGTGGTTCCATTTTGAAAAAGAAAATGTTTTTTTTGTTGTTGTTTTGTTTGAGTGTGTGAAGATTTTGATTTCCTTCTTCACCATTTCCGTGCTCATACAGCTATTCTTGTGGGAGAGTTTGCTGTTGATGTAAAGTGGGATGGATTCACGTGTGTCTCGGGAAAACTTTGCGAGATGAGAGGCAGGATTTAGACCGTTTGATTTATTCATTGCAATTGTCTTGAGATGTGTTGGTTTGTTTGCAGACGGGTAAAAAGATTAGGACGTAATACTTTAAGCAATGAAATGGTGAGAAAGAATGATAAGGTAAGCTTAGCGAATGTGTTTAAATCACGCGTAATGGTAACGAAAATGAATTTAAATCTGAATTTGGAAGTTGAAGTACGTTGAGAAATGAACTTTTGAATTGGAAAAGTTAAAGAATTGACTTATTAATCTAAAACAAAATTGTTCTTTGCAAACACGAACGGCTGATCATAGTATTATGCCTACTATCAAACCATTTATTAACCTAATTATATGTTTGAAAACTATAAAATGTACACGTACTTTTTTGTAACGCTTCCAAGAAGTCTAAAAACCTCTAAATTGAAGCTTGACTGAAAACAGTCGTCAGAATAATCGATGAATACTTTAAAACGGTAATTTTTTAAACGATACATATAATGTTTAAATACTATTCCAACGCTCGTAGGAAGAATCTGTGTTAAAATTAAAAATGAATAATAAATTAGCAGTGATGTCAATTTTATGAAGCATTCCTTCCTGCTGGACTATCCAGCTTCTTCTTCTTTCTTGGCCTAACGACCTCTTAAGGTCATACCTGCCATTTTTGGCTTACTAGACTTATTGTTGCCGCATAGTTGGATAGTCAGTCCTCACTATGGGGGAACGGCCCAGATGAGATTTGAACGCCGGTAATGCCGTGTGAAGACCGGCACCGCTGTCGCATCTACCACCGGGCCGCCCTATCCAGCTACTAGTATCTATATGACACATTATACAGAAATCTTAGACCAAGACTTCTTGAAATTGCTGTACGCACAATCGTGCAGATTGCACTAAGAAAAAAAAATTATAAGATTTAGTTGAAGCAAATGTAAATGCAACATGATTTTTAAAGTTTTATCTAAGTGTGCAGCATCGTGCAGCGAATAAAGGTCACCACGCTCCGGTGGGCTGTTCATGTCATGAGAATGGCACCGGACGACCCAGCCCGTAATGTCCTTTTAGGCCATCTACATGGACAGAGGAGGTGTGGTAGGCCCAAACTGAGATGGAGTGATGGCGTTCATGCGTCCACCATAACGGCCGGGATAATTGATTGGCAGACGACGGTGCTAGACCGTGAGCCGTATCGAGGATTGTTGCAGCAGGCCATGACCGCGAAGCGGTTGTAGCGCCTGATAAGTAAGTAAGTAAGTATCTAAGTGTTTTACTAGTCGGCCATGTTGTTTTCTTGCTATTCTTTAATGTGAACCTCGAGTTTTTCAATCCGGTCCGTACCAAATAAAACAAAACACTCGAAAACATAAACATTATAAATTCTGAGACTTGTTGGCTATCTCGTCTGCATTGATAAACGGTCCTTTAAACCCTTGCGCTTAAGCTAAGACCACACCATGTGTTTGTTGATTGTATTCCGGAGCAAATGGAAACAGACCTCACATTTACTCGACTTCAGGGAGAAGTTCTATTTTTGGAAGAAAAACGTTCGAATTATAGACAGTTAAAAACTTAACCATATTCGAAAATTCGCGCGACGTCGAAAATATTGTAGCATCTATGCTGTGTGATGTAGCCGTGCTGGAATATTTTTTATGACGTTATGTTTATGACAAATAGCCACAAACTACTGATGCTCTGAATGTAAAAATTGCTCAAACCAATAACGGGATTCGAATAGATTTATACCCCTGAATCATGGAACGACGTGCGACCTCTTTGACGTACGCTACAAACCTTCTAACCAATATCTCGCATACAAGTAATAACCAACTCAACTTAAAGAATGGAAAATACTTTCAATGTTTTTGGAATGTGACCCACGAAAACAAAACAAAAATATTAAATCCACCTCGTATGTCATAATGAGTGTGACATAACTGCGTTAATACTAAACGAAGGGATGTTTTAACTTTACTGCTGCGGAAGTACTTAAAATACGATTTTTAGTGTAAAGCGGATCTAGGAATTAAAAATTGCTAAGGAAATCTCTAAATATCCAGGGGGACGCTATCAGGTTAAATTGTTCGTTTATATAAGGAAAAAGGAGAAATTTATGTGATATAAATTCAGTTTTATTTATCACACAATATCGACACAATATGTATACTTGTAGATGTATAATTTTTAAATAACGATTCTATCATATAATATTTTTAATTACTTTCCACGTTTCCTTTTGCCATACTGTGAAAGAAACAATTGATGAAAACTCGTTCATTCCACAATAAGGATAGCATAACAACGCATCTTTTATCGGAATAGAAGATACATTTAATCGTCTTCTTTAAAACGAGTTTCAGTCAATATTATGTTGATGCTACAGTCTCTTTAGGCACTCTTTCTAAAGCGCGAATCTTAAAGCATTCCTTTCCAGCACAACCATAAACTGTTTATCGCTAGAAATGACAAATAAATCTTACAGACGTGGGTAAGAGAATTGTGCGATAGCACATGAAGCGGTAGAAAACCCATCAAGCATAGATGAATAAATTTCCCTCTGCTACCAAGCATCCGGGTGATCTTGAAGAAACCGCTGGGAAGCTGACAGGATGGCAGTGACACACCAGAAACACTAAGCAGCATCTAGCCCTCAAGATTTTCTAGCCACTTTCGCAACCGTGTTGCTGGTCGTGCATGCTCTGCCGGAATGTGCTGTCGTTTACATTTTTCATCCCGAAAGCCAATGCCTCCTCAATCATTCAACCTGCCCGATTTGTACGGCCCACCTCATCATGGGCACGTTTCTTGTGTAGTGTTGTGTGCGAGGGATTAGCGAGCCCTCCATCCATTTCCACCATTTGCTCTCATTTTCGTGATGTACAATTTGCGTTCTACTTTGTGCTTCAATTTAACAGCAACATACCACTACCGACGGAGAGGTTTAAACTTTGACAAATCGTTGCACCAGGCTTACGGATTACATCCCATTAGCACATATTTTCAGTTAGGGACACACCGCACATCCACATACGCTTTCCGATGTAAGCACCGTCAGCAGCAGCAAAAAGGTAAGAAAAATTACTACAATTTACACGGCGATGCTTCAAAATTGGCACATTCGCTTGTGAAACGGTTCGAGCTCGTATCCGCTCGTAAGGCTCGCTTTACAACCACACTAGACGATGCGCACCGGAAAGATAACTAACGACGCTCAACTCAAAGTTCTTCCGGGAAATGTGATGTGAGAGGCAAACAAAAAAAAACGGAAAAAAGAAGGAACGAACGAACGATCGAATGCATACGGGAGACGTTCGCGATGATGGAGGCAATAATCGTTCACGTACACCTAACGGGGGACAGTTATGAAGATCTATTGCTCCTGCCCGGTCACTCCTCCCGGGTGCTGCCAATGTCAGCAGCACTATTCCTATTGCCTATCTGGTACCTGCATGACCGACTACCGACGCTCGCGGCACACCCGCCGAGAACGATTTGCCTCTCATTGCTCGCAATAAATTTCCATCTCAAAGTACCATTTTATGGTTCGTCTTTCGCCCGGTACGTAGCTTGAGAGGCTTGATTGAAAGCCATCGAATGGGATGTGACACCGTGCCGGTTCGGGTGAGGCTGCTGCAGGAACGGCAGCATAAAATAAGTTATGTTGGTTGAAAGTTTTATCATCGAAGGTAAAGATTTTGTGCCGAGCGTTCGCTGAATAGCGCGCTAAATGGCTCAATCTAGGTAAGGTGGGTGACGATCGGTTCAATTCGATCGACGCGATATAGTTTGACAGCATCGAGGTTGATGGAATCATATTTTTACGAGCACCGGTTACCGCTTCGGATCCTCAACCCCCACTCGTTGGTGAATAGTAAATTTGTTCCACGCTCGATTACTCATCAAATCGTTCAAACCGTGCCGTTTAAAAATCGACCGAAACAATCGAAGACAAATCGCTGCACAAACACAGTACCGGCGCTGCTTCTTAACGTTCGCCACTGTCGTCAAAGGCAGGCGAGCGAGCTAGTCAAACAAACAAACAAACAAACGGCTAAAAGCACGCTCTTGGCAGATTGCATGAGAAGCTTTCACAATCAAAAGCAGCAGAAAGTATCGCTGCTGGACGCGTAGAAAGCGAACAAACAAGCAACGAAATGAACAAACAGAGGCGAATCGCGAAAATCGAATCCTCCCCCTCGCACGAAAGGGTGCGGGCTACACACATCTATGTGTGTGTGTGTGTGTGTGTGTGTGTGTGTGTGTGTGTGTGTGTGTCTAGATGTCCTTCGAGTGCACGTCATTAGAAGAAGGCAAGAATGAAAAGGGTCACAAGCCGTGTCTCTGGCAAATGTGGCTCAACGAAAGGGAAATGGAGGAGTGAGAAATCCCAGATCGTAAGCAACCTTTCGCTTCGATTCGTCTCCCGAACGATGGTGAAGGATACCGATACGAATTTCAATTGTATGTTTGCACAAACACGCTTTAAAACATCATTTCACTTCAATCAAACCGGCAAAGATAAACGCGCAATCAAAGAAAATAGCCCCGCTGCACCGATGATGGTGGCGATGTTCAAGCAGCAGAAAAGCAGCAAACAGTAAAACACACTCGCTCACACACGACAGAAACACAGCTGCGCCGCTGAGTGTTGGGATAGCGTTTGCCGGTTGCATTCGATTGCATACCTTCGGGCGGTATTGAGCGATGCGAGAGTTTCTTGTGTGATCGGGTGTTTTACGTATCGGGATCTTTATTTTTTGCGCACACACGCACACACACTCACACTTGCTACATACTTAGCGATACTAAACATGAGATCTTGGCAGAGTGAACGAACAAAATGGAAAGCAAAACAGACAAAAACCGTAGGAAAACTAGAAAATAGTTGCAACAGACCTGGTGCTGTTTTGCTTCTGGCATCAAACTTGTCTTGTTTTTGTACTTCGTATGTTGAAAGTGGTAGGGAGTTAAATAAAGTTTTTATTCCATTCTCACCGAGGGAGTCAGGATGGATTTAGCAGCAGTGTGCTTTAATGGTCAAATTAAAGTATTGCATTTGTTGTATTGAATTTCAATCCGTTAGGTCCTCTGTTTGGGTTCTATATGGATTGAAATGTGTTTCTAATACACATAAGTCTATCTTTGTGCTCAGTTAATGGAAGTCAACCCAACTATTCCAACCACAGCCTCAAACTTGCCGGTATGAGTCCGCTGTAAGTTCTGGCACGCGGTCTCAAATGTCAAGCTTGGCTAATTTCGTGCACCACTTTCTGCTTACCTTTATCCGACGGCCACGGGGGAAGTCAAAAATGTCAACTATGTGGTCAGCACTTGGTAGCGAGAAAGCCAGGCACCACTTTTCCACCGAGGATCCCACATACTAACCTTGTGGCAAAGTGTCCTGTTCCCGCCCTGCCGCCGGACTAGCACAAACCCCGAATGCACACGCGAAAAGGCATTTGTGCATCCTGGTGAGCATGAAGGAACACCGTTGTTACCGTTACATTCCACCGACCAGAGGGAAATTTCCGGCGCACCGAGCGACTGTGCTAAAAGTACGACATGAATTAACTGCCACAGGAGGAAAAACCACACGAGAAAAAGATTGCCAATTTGCGCGGAATGTGTGCCTTAGTGTGTATGTGCAAGCTCTTGCCTGCTCATTCTCATCCCTCCAAACACTCCACGTGCTTAGAGTAGATGCAAAAGTTACATGTGTGCATCAAATGCACCTTTCGCGTGGACACGAAAAGGTGTACGAGGCGGTTGGGACGAGTTATTAAATCTATTTTATCCTTCCCGGTGGTTTGCACAAATTATTACAATGAAAATATGTGTAGTGGGCAAAGTAAGACACGGAACAGCGCACTGGCAAAGGGAACAGTAGCGTTGTGCACGAGTTGCTAGTCCGCTTAACTGACCAACGCTTGTAACGGAAAATGCAGCCAGTTGTGCGCTGGTGGTAGTGAAAAGGTAAAGTTATAATGAACGATTAGCTTCTATTGTTTTAGATGAACCGTTCAGTAGCGGTGAAGGACACTTCAAATACAGCGCACCGTTTAACAATGGTAAGTCGGCCTCATTAGGAACACGGATTTAGGTACGTGGGCACGGATGTGGTTAGTGTGATGTAAAGCTTGATAGAATTTTGGCGCTTTATGAACCAGTAAAATATTTACGCTGTTGTATATATCATTCCTTGCTATGGCTTTTATAGTTAAGGATAATGTAGCATCCATAATGCTATACAGATATCATTCATATTGTGAACTAAACTTTCAATATAGCACGAGACAGTACACATCAAAAAAAGCAAAACAGACAAAAACCGTAGGAAAACGAGAAAATGGTTGCAACAGACCTGGTGCTGTTTTGCTTCTGGCATCAAACTTGTCTTGTTTTTGTACTTCGTATGTTGAAAGTGGTAGGGAGAGTTAAATAAAGTTTTTATTCCATTCTCACCGAGGGAGTCAGGATGGATTTAGCAGCAGTGTGCTTTAATGGTCAAATTAAAGTATTGCCTTTGTTGTATTGAATTTCAATCCGTTAGGTCCTCTGTTTGGGTTCTATATGGATTGAAATATGTTTCTAATACACATAAGTCTATCTTTGTGCTCAGTTAATGGAAGTCAACCCAACTATTCCAACCACAGCCTCAAACTTGCCGGTATGAGTCCGCTGTAAGTTCTGGCACGCGGTCTCAAATGTCAAGCTTGGCTAATTTCGTGCACCACTTTCTGCTTACCTTTATCCGACGGCCACGGGGGAAGTCAAAAATGTCAACTATGTGGTCAGCACTTGGTAGCGAGAAAGCCAGGCACCACTTTTCCACCGAGGATCCCACATACTAACCTTGTGGCAAAGTGTCCTGTTCCCGCCCTGCCGCCGGACTAGCACAAACCCCGAATGCACACGCGAAAAGGCATTTGTGCATCCTGGTGAGCATGAAGGAACACCGTTGTTACCGTTACATTCCACCGACCAGAGGGAAATTTCCGGCGCACCGAGCGACTGTGCTAAAAGTACGACATGAATTAACTGCCACAGGAGGAAAAACCACACGAGAAAAAGATTGCCAATTTGCGCGGAATGTGTGCCTTAGTGTGTATGTGCAAGCTCTTGCCTGCTCATTCTCATCCCTCCAAACACTCCACGTGCTTAGAGTAGATGCAAAAGTTACATGTGTGCATCAAATGCACCTTTCGCGTGGACACGAAAAGGTGTACGAGGCGGTTGGGACGAGTTATTAAATCTATTTTATCCTTCCCGGTGGTTTGCACAAATTATTACAATGAAAATATGTGTAGTGGGCAAAGTAAGACACGGAACAGCGCACTGGCAAAGGGAACAGTAGCGTTGTGCACGAGTTGCTAGTCCGCTTAACTGACCAACGCTTGTAACGGAAAATGCAGCCTGTTGTGCGCTGGTGGTAGTGAAAAGGTAAAGTTATAATGAACGATTAGCTTCTATTGTTTTAGATGAACCGTTCAGTAGCGGTGAAGGACACTTCAAATACAGCGCACCGTTTAACAATGGTAAGTCGGCCTCATTAGGAACACGGATTTAGGTACGTGGGCACGGATGTGGTTAGTGTGATGTAAAGCTTGATAGAATTTTGGCGCTTTATGAACCAGTAAAATATTTACGCTGTTGTATATATCATTCCTTGCTATGGCTTTTATAGTTAAGGATAATGTAGCATCCATAATGCTATACAGATATCATTCATATTGTGAACTAAACTTTCAATATAGCACGAGACAGTACACATCAAAACTAGGTCAGCAGGTTATTACCCGAAAATAAAAACATAGCACAAAGCTGGAAGCAAACAGACCGATATTTGTCCAAGAATCTAACTATTGCATAATTAGCAATTTTGAAGCTCTGTCCAGTGCACTCGGCTAGCGAGCAGCGCGAAGCAACACGAAACCGAAAAGACAGCTTAGTCAGCAGTTGAACAGAAACGAGCAAATCCATCCACACATAGCACATAGAACACAATTGCGTAACGCAACCCGACAATTTGTCTGC
>LULA01018359.1:0-10234 GCA_002091835.1 Anopheles maculatus | reverse complement strand
TACATGACGACCCCTGTGTGTGCACTGCCGTGACGACGCAGCCTATACACACAGAACACGCGCGTTCGTTCTACATGGGGTACTCCACAGAGCGGAAATGATCCCTCCATCGTGTGCAAGCTGTTGGGACGATGAAGGGCAACAGGACGACGAAAGGATAAATGCAGAAAAGCTGAAAAACGCACATATGCTCCGTTGGGCCACGGAATTGAACAGATGTTTACTTTTCCACACAACAGGATATCCCTTGATTTTCCCTCAACACACTACCAATGTAATGCGAAGCAATACGAGATGGTGGAAATGATCGCAGTGGACTCAGCAGCGCGTACGAGAAACCGAAGGGGATATAGGAGGAAGCGAATCGACCAGCTGCCCCTGATTTGTTTGGGAGGAACCCAGTTTATAGTCGGTATGTATGTTTTTTGTTTCACTGCATACAGAATTTGGAAAAGGGGGACCCTTTTCATGGGAACTAATAATGTTTTATTAAAAAAAAAAAATATTAGTTAGCAACTCATGCAATAACTAGTTTTTTCAATAGCCGTAAGAGTGGCGTCCTATGGAAACTCCACTTCTGAAGCATTTAACCATGCTTCACTTTGTCAGTAGAAAAGAAAACAAAGAGCTTAAATATCTTATCACAAATGTCGCGGACTGAAATGCTGCAAGCAGAGCTAACTGATAAAGTAATTCCTTCCATTTGCATCTGATTCGATCACCTTAAAATTAACCACACATGAGTTTATTATCCTTCTGCATGTTAGCTTTAGACCTAATGTTGTAGACAGCTTCCTTCCGCATGGATCAACGTCCAAAGTTCCATCCAGTTTACTTCGAACTAGATTATCCAGTTACGGGGAAAATTTAATCCTGAATTCCGCCCAAGATATCTTGAAGTTGAGAGCCTTGGTAACATTTGGTTTCAATAGAAGAAGCCAATGTTCAACAGAAGAAGCCAATAGGACCGATCGTATAGAGGACTGCATGGCTAGCCGTGGCAGACATCTTCCTTACTTATGGACCAACGTCTTACGTTAAACTATGAATAAAATTAAGCCAAGAATTCCAGAAATTGCAGTATAAGGATTCCTTGAAGTTGATAGCATAAGATACCCTCTTCTACGAAGATTCCTACTATAATCAATCCAGATCCAGAATCCGGATGAAATTTTGCCAAATATTCCAGAATTTCTAAACCAATATTTATCAAACTTATAGTGTGTCTAAGGAAGAATACATAGGAACTCAAAGCTGGCAATATTTAGATTCAAACACTGGAACAGTAGTGTGAAGGACAATAATATATCCTTCGATAGGAAAGATGCCATCCACTTTAAAGACAAAAAACAAGGATCTCTTGCTGCAAAAGTAGACCCTGTGTGCACCCGTGTCTCTATCGCGGCGCATTTTTAATCCACGTCATGAAAAATAAAATGCATCAAATGAACATCAATCCTTTTGCAGAAACATTCGCCCACAGTCCGATTGGCACAAACGTCCGAACAAAGAAAAGCAGGAGCGCGGACGTAACAAAAAAAAAAAAAGCTTCGCCCCTATTGTAAAACGGAAAAAGGCCATGTGTCACGACGGTCGTTGTAGCCGCGTGTGTAGTGAATGACTTTTTGCTTGTGAGTTTCATTCGTAGACACACACACACACACTCAAAACGTAGTACATAAAACTGCAACAAAACTGCTGAACTGCCACGATAGAGCGAGGAGGATCGTATTTAGTAGTGGTTGTTCATCGTAAGGGGGGGTTTGTTATTTTCCGCTAAAAATTGTAAATGCATTGCGATCGCTAATGTGTCCCGTCCTGCTGTACCTGCCGCACCGCCATTCGCCATCAACTTCCAAGAAAAGAGCAAGAGAGCGCACGCTCATGAGCCAAACCCCGTGCCGTGTGATACACACAGCTTTGCTCTGACGAATGCATCCGTCCGTCGACGTCAATCTTATGGTGCAGAGGAGGGTAGGTAGAGCAGCCGGTTTCGATGTGTGGTTTTTCCTGCCAAGTTTCCAAAGTCCGTCCACTTCTCGTGTTCACACAATCGCCACCCTCGTGCTTCTTCTAGAGGAGACATTAATAGTGCAACTCGATCGCTCGCTGCAGCACACAGAGCAGAGCGCATGGGAGGTGTTGCTGATGTTGGAAACAAGTCATACAAATTTGCTACGGATGAAGCAGCGATGGAAAAAATTAATCACAAAATTCCATCTCCACGACTGTATGTGTGTGTGTGCTAAGCGAGCGGTAGGGAACAAAAAATTGAAACGCTCCTCCAGCAGCGCCTCAGATCACCCTCTCTCGTCGGTGTGGACTCGGTTCCCGGTTTTTTAATGTGTGGTTTTGTGCCCTCGACACCGTCGACTATTACCGATTAACCAAACAACATAACACGCTAATGCTGGGCGAAGGTCATGCTACCTGCTCGCTCGCATAGCCCTCGTTCTCCACCGTCCCACCCACCCCGGGGATCAAGTAAACGGGTAGGCAAAACGTCGTGTTTAGCCTTAGCCGTGAGCCAAAATGCACTCCGCGCGCGCCCCCAAAACCACCACCACCTCCCTTCTATTTGCTACCCTGCTAAACTACCGCGGCCACGTTTATTAGTGCCATCAGCATAGAGAACCACCCCGCACGCCGCCGTCAATTATAGTCCCGCTTCAATGTTTTTATGACGCCTGGGCCTGGGCTGTATCGCAGAGGCACAGTCGCAAAAAAAAACATATACTCGAGACACAGTGATCTCTAAGGCTGTAGATACACACACACAACACACAGGTAGTAGCTGTGTTGTAAAGGTGCATATACGCGCGTGCGGCAAAAGATCATTTTCGATACCGCAAATGCAAATGCGGCAAAGCTCTGTGTGCTATGCTTGACGCGAGAGTGCTTAGGGTTTTGCGCTTGCAGGAGAGGGAATTTTGCTCTATATATGGAACACATTTTTCAAACAGGTAACCTTTAGCTGTATTCAACGCTGGTGAGGTTTGTTTTCTTAATTTTATTAGTGGCAACAGTAAGCAATAAAAGTAATTGCCAATAAAATGTATATCAATTTTGATTCATGTTGAACGTCTTGAAGTCAACAGAGAATCTCATCCGACTTCCTAAGGTAATTAAAAAAAAGCACAAATATACCAATAGAAGATATTATTGCACTGCATTGCACATTTTGTAACGTTTTCTAACAATATTTTAAAAAAGAAAAATCATTAGAATAGAAACAAAATATCAAGAACAGCAAAAGAGAGTTACAATTCCTGCCCCATTTGACGAATCAAAAGTGTTTTGAAATTCAAGCAAATATGAACTGAATAGCTGATAGCTTAGTTGCTACACAATTTGCATTAAATACTTTTCTAAATCATTCACATCTTCATTGCGGGAAAATACTAAGCTACACACTGAAAACCCCTCTTTCAGTGGCAGGCATCCACCATACCATGGCGCTACTGTAGATCATTCGAAGGTGGAAAAACAGGTTAAAAAATGCCTCACCAACCGATGGTGGCAGCAGGTTGGCCGGGGAGGATGGATTTGATCGCAGGCCCCGCGTGTTTGGCATCCAAACACGGGTGACGAGGGAGGAGGAAGCGCAATGTACGTGTACATGTAAAATAATCATAAATATAACATGCAAACAACAACTATACATTTCAAGGTCAACTTCCTTGAGAGCTCACTACAACACAACTATGTGCCCGTTGACGGGAGCGACTGAATCCGGTGGTGGTGGTGGTGGTGGTGGTAGACCACGAGCATGTGCTTCAGTGACGACGATGCAAAGGTGGACGTTTCCATGTGCTGTTTGCCTCCAGAGGCGGTACACACCAAACCACTTACAATCACATGCGCTCCTGTCTCTGGGACGTGCGTTTAACGAAGCTTTTGCCAGTCGAATACGAGACGACCGCAGCATACACACAGCAGCAGCACCATGGGGTAGCATAGAAAGGCGATATAGAATAACGGATGAAATTCGTCGAGATTTTTCTGATTAGTAGGAGAAATCGCATATTTAAGACTGTGTATTTTACGATGTTTAAATGTAAGGGAAATATCTTAATCATGGTTTTTCACACTACTTGACTTAGGAATACTTTTAGAATGTTTAGAAGAAACTGATGATCATTATGGTGATCGATTGCATTGACATAAATGCATCTACTTGATCGTAGTCTAATAATGCATCAATAAGAGGATCACATCGCACACTACAAAATCATGTTAAGGATGAACGGGGACGCGGTCTTGTTTTTTTGGTAGCAAAAAAAGGGCCCTCTGAAAATACTGATGACTATACGAACGTGTTTCAAATTCTACCTTCCTACCCTCATGCACTACCTCCTCCTCTATGCATCATCCGAAGCATTATTATTCACCGAATCCGACGCTACCACACCACAACACAGCACAGCAGAGAGAAGCGCGTGCTGTGAAAACCAAAAGATACGTCCCGACAGATATCCATGCGCTTTTGACACAAAAGAGCCGAGAGACGTGTGTTATTTAAAATCTTTAAAACAGACCCGGTGGATTGGATTTGCCGTATGCTTGCGCTGCTTGTTGGCCCCCTACACCTAAATGCTACCGCGGCCACCTTCCTTTTTCATATGCTCTCCACGGCGCAAAGCCTTCATCAACATCATCGTTGTGGGTAGTGATGGTGGTGGTGGTGACATTGAAAGGAGAAGCGCTGATTTTCGAAGGTTGCCATGCGAAAAAATTAATTATACACACTACCTCTCTGCATGAGGCATTAGAGGCAATTCCCTGCGTGTAACAACGCTTCTTAGTGGGGGAGAGAGATCGATAGTAACGATGAACTTGAGGAAGCATAATTTTGCTACGATTTAGTTGAATATGTTTACCCTCCTTCTTTACGTGCAATTAAATACACATACAGTCCTTAAAATGTTCAACGTTCGTAAGGAGTAATTTTAAAGATTTTTCATGCAATGACCGTGTGTCCTAGTGACCCACCGAACCATCCATTTTATGTGCAGACAAAATATTGCAAATATTGCTACGATCGAAACTGTAATTGAAGAGTTTTACGTTGTGTCGCTGACAGGATAGGCAGCAACGAAACATAGGATTGCATAGTTTAAGGCGTAAAATAGGCAAGCGCTACAGGAGCACGTAAATGTACACAAGCAAAAATGTACACCTTACCGTCAGGCATTAGTGAAATAAAACCAAGGTAACATCTTCCCACAGGTACAAGCGGCCTTTCTTATTCTGAATCTTCAGGCGTGACATGTAATATGATTTTTATATCACACTGAACACCTTTAGAATTTCTGATGATGATCATTTACAACTGCGAGTTTTCTTCTTCTTTGGCACTACAACCTCGTGAAGTCTCGGCCTGCTATTGCTAGCTCTCTGTGACTTAGTTTTACCCGTAGCTGGATAGTCAGTCCTGTGGACGGGATGCGAACCTCGATCCTGCCGTGTGGAGACTGGCGCCGCTATCGTATACACGACCGGGCCGCCCCGCGAGTTTTACCAACATGAAAAACATCGAATGACAGGTCCAGCAGTAAATTACTTAGAAACGAAAGCTTTACTGTTTGGCTAGTTTTATCGTTGTCCTCCTGAGCCCTGAAGGATCCGTTTAAATGGTGCCAAAAATTCTGAACAAGATGGATGACTGTCTATGTTACAACTTTGTTCTTCTTCTCTGGCTCTACAACCTCTGTAGGTCTCTTGGCCTGTTATTTCTAGCTTTCGATGACTTAGTTTTACCAGTAGCTGGATAGTCAGTCCTGCGTACAGGAAGGCGGTCTGGACGGGATTCGAACCCTGCCGTTCGTAAAACCAGCGCCGCTATCGTATGCTCCACCGGGCCCTCCCCTATGTGACAATCACTCAAAATAAATCGTTGTCTTTGGACGAAGAAACTCTCTACTGATCTCAACAGAGACTAATAGAATGGTTTTAGGTTTATTTCGTCCTCATCCAATCATTCGGTATACAATGTGGATTTAGCAATTGTTTCCTAAATAAGATACAGGAAGACATAATTGCTATAAAACTGATCAGGATCGTTTAGCAATATTTTGCTAAATTGCTTTTTAAACGTAAAGGAGCTGTTTTAGTTTCATTTTCTAAACCATCAAAAGCTAGTCTTTTTTAAACGCATCAAAATAAAATGGTATGAAAAGCAGTTGCTACACGAAAGGCTCGACGCAGGAAAAAGAACAAGATATAAAAGGTAAAAAAGAACACTGTTGCTCAACTTAATTATCCTCAAAAAGTGAAGCATTACAACAGATGTTGTAATTTTACCTGCGGAAACACATGGTAGTAGGGTAGATTAGTTCTTCAGAATACTATAGTAACAAGCTGCGCCTTTTTATTTAGTCATTCCCACATAGATCATAAATTGACATCGACACACACACACACACGTGCGCAGCTAAATATCACACTGATGTGAAACCCGAAAAGTTGATAAGATGTCGTAGTCCCCCCAATTTTCATAACCCAAAAAACCAACTAAATGTGCGCGTGTGGTGGAAGACGATCGGATATTTAGCACCCAGAATGGAAGAAAGAGAAACCTTCATCCCAAGCCCCAACCAACCAAACAAAGGTGGCCGATGTGCGAACGGAGGAAACGTGGAGGAGAAGATCGCGGACAGCAAACGGACCCGTCGGCCGACCAAAGCACTCACGCTTTCGGTGGGCTTTTTTTCGTTTTCATCTAATTCAAGAACAACCATAATTGTGAATGTGGGTCTTTCCGTCCGATCCATGTCCAGGCTTCCCGCAACATACTTGTGATGGGAGGCAATGGGGGGTACAAGAAAGAGAGAGAATGAGACAGAGAGCGATGGTTCAAACACCACTCCAGAGAGCATGACGCTCAACCTACACGGGCAGAGCGCGCAGAGACAGCGAAATCGTGTGCGTAAGCGGGTAGTATTATTTGGAAGTTGACAGGGCCAACACACACCACCACACGGCACGTATGTGTTCGATAGTAGCATGTTTTTCTTCACATACAGCAGCAGCAGCAGGGCGAACAACAACCAAAAAAATCATTCGAGAAGGAAACTCACTCAGCCGTTTAATGTGCGCGCGGCCTACTTAAGCGGGGACCACCACCGCCGCCAGAATATGGGGTGTGCTTTTTTAAGTCAGAGTTTAATGCTTCCTTTTCTTCTCCACAACAGCTTCCACCACTTTTCCGCTTCAACCGCTGGCTGATGATGATGCTTTTCGTCGACAACGGACACGTCGTTCCCTTATTTTTTTTGTTTTTGTTTCTCGCTCTCGCTTTTCTGTCTCTTTTATTCTCCTCTGTAAAGTTCGTGGCTACTACTACTAAGGCTACAAGCACAGAAAACAGCGAGCTCGGAAGGCTCCTTCGATTGGAAGAACGTGCGGCGTTAAGGGTTGTAAGTTGTGCTGTTGACTAGCAACCAATCAAGCAGGAGAGCGGCAGGCGATGTGTGAGAACGAGAACGAGATAAGCTCCACCGCGCACTGCCACTTCCTAATTTGTGCTTCGTCGCAAACACATCTCTCTCTCTCTTTCTCTCATCTATACATAAAATGCACTACACCCCACCGAATGGAGTAGCACACATTATATTAACATAAAATGTACGAACGAGGATGGAAGCGGGCACAACACCCGCCGTGTAGTAGTTGAGTTGACGTCGTCATTCTGCCATTTATGTTCCTTCCTGTGCATTCCTTGCTTTCCACTTCCCCTCCTCCCTCCATCCCCCCCGTTGTATTAAATCAGCCCTCCAACAAGCCTTCTCTCGGTGCTCCGACCCGCGAAACGCAGCAATGGAAACACCTCATTGCCGCCCTGCGGCGGGCTTTTTCCTCTTCCCCGTCTTCGTCTCACCACCCCCATTCAATACAGCCCTCCCACACTCACATAACACAACAACACACACCCCATATATTTAATCGAACGCAAGCAAATTCCATTGAGAGACATACGCACGCGCGCGCGCGCTCACACACGATCACGCGCAGTACTCACACACAAACGTCGCGTACCATACGGCGGAGAGCAAATGTATGCTCTGCTGCTCCGCGCACCCGTCGAATCACCGGAAAAAGGGCAGCGGGTGTACGTGCGTGCGTCACCACTCGCACTGTGGACGCTGGTGCTCCACTAACAAGAGCCCACATATATGTAGGCGGGCATAGAGGGGGTGGTGTGTATGCAATAATAATAATAATAATGATGATGATGAGGAGAAGAAAAAAAATGCTTTACGCCAGCCCCGCGCCGTCGTCCCGTGTCTAACCCCCCACAACGAACGCGTCTTAGAAGGGCAGCAAAGCAACGGTGCGCGGATGCGCGTTGGGTCGGGGACACAAAAAATAAGGCGTGTGCTGCTGCGCCGTAAGCTTTGGGGAACCGTCACCGTCGTTCCAAACCCCCAGAGCGAGAGAAGTACACAGAGTCATATTTTTCCCTCAATTTGCCCTTGTGTGTGCCCTCTCGCGCTTTCCTCCTGGTATTGGTAGTGTATTCAAACGCGCACATAAAAATGAGTTTGCTAAAGCTGTGTTGGCTGGCTGCCTTTCGTATTCCTTCCTCCCCTTGTTGGTATTCCCCACCAAACACCAACAACGTTCGAAATATCGCCCTCGTCAGGGCGCGAAGCTATGTTGCCCCGGTGGCCCGCGAACTGACTCAAAAGATGACATCATCGCGACATCCATCTACTTCAGCATCCACCAACAAACATCCCACCCGTGTGGGGGGGTACGACAGGCACGGAGAAGGATAAGAAGCAGACAGAGTAGGAATTGGGGGAGACGGTTTTCTCCGGTTGTCCGCCACCGTCCGTGCGTGGAAGAAGGTGAGAAGAGGAAGCACCATGAAAGGAATGCTTTCATCATTTCGAAATATGCTTCAACCCCGTGGAAACGTGATTTATCTTGCACCACGGAGCGCGCGCGAGTTGTATTGGGGGCCTCTCCACAGAAGAAAAGCCCATCTCGTAAGGAAACCACCATCGGACATTCCATAAAGCGCGCACGCGCACCGCTGACGGTCGGTCACCAAAAAACCAAAACCATGGGGCGAAAGAACACGCACTAGCGTAGCAGTGGATCCCAACCGCGGCCACAGCCCGATCTTGAAGCGTGAAGAAAATGTGTACGTTGGTAGCTCTCGCACTACTGGAGAGGTGGAAAATGTTCTAAAAAAAGAACATTCTGGTTTTCCCATCCGATCGCTCTGCTTGCTGTAGGTAGCTTCTTGTTGGTGCTTGGGCCTGAAGGATAGCTCCACTGGTTTGCGGTGGAGAGAAGCCGTCGCTTACTGGCGGCTGGGGCTACATGTATGCAAAGATCGATTGCTGACTACTACTACCACTACTACTACCTAATAAACTCTTCCGAAGCCTCTGGGCCCCGTCGTTCTGTATGGTGCGCGCTCTTTCTCTCTCTCGTACATGACCAGAATCTAACGATCTTCGCACACATATATTCATGGCAAACCAATTAGGGCAGAATAGCAGCACGCGCGTTTGTGGTCGTCGGGTCCGTCCGGGGGCATCCATCATGCTCTAAGTAGTGTAGTAGCTAGAGCGCTAGTAGTGGAAGCCTTCAGAAAAATGAGAGAGTGAGCGAGATTGTTCTCTAGGCACGGGGGGGACCATAATACACACTCTTTGCGTGCGTGCGTTCGGTTCGTTTGTGATTTGCCTTGTGTATATGAGAACACGACCCCATGGACATGGGATATCTCGAGTATGCGCACTCCATTTCGTTTCATTCGAACCGTTGTGGCACGGCAACAACGAAACCGAACGAAGCAGGGAGAAGATATGCTGCTGCCTGCGAACAGGCAGGCAGGGAGGCAGGCGAACATTTGGAGGAAAGGTCCTAAACCCCTGGTGGGGAGAGGAAGGAAGGGAAAGCTTATCTATCTATTTTCTGATCGTTTGTGCCACCGGACTGGACCAACAAAAAAAAAAGGTCCACTCCAGCTTGTACACCATGGAAATACATACAAGCAGGCGCTCTCGTACACGCACACAAGCAACCGAAAAGGCGCAGGTAACGAGATGGGCACACACAACGAAAACCTACTTCGATCCTTTTTGCTGTGTGATCGTTTCTCGAATATTCTGCGCTTTGTCAAAATTACAGCTTTCGCGTTGAGTTTTCTTGGTAATTCACAGCATACTTCGATGGATGGAAAGGAAACTTTCAAGATCACTCATGCACTAGTGAC
>LULA01018356.1:0-10235 GCA_002091835.1 Anopheles maculatus | reverse complement strand
ATAGGGCCAGCGAAACGAATGAAATGTTAAACCCAGAAAACAAAATAATCTGGTACTTATGGCAGGGTAAGAAGTAAAATGCGACATGTCACCGGCGATTGATGGTAAATAAATCGCACCCACGTTAATGCAACCGATGACAGGTTAAGGTAGGTTGTGTGCTCGATGCTGCATAACTAACATTGGAACGTTCCAAACTGCCACCACTATCATCGCTTCGGATGGTAGCACTGTCATCAGCCGTTCATCAATCGACTATCATGCCTGGTATGCTCTCGAAATCTCATCATCGTAAGCTCACGTTCAGCCGACATCGGTAAATAGGATATTGGGATAATTTTTCAGTGAAGTTGATAGCCGCACAGAGATCCCCAATCCACCTACCGATTGCTGCGAACTGTCTTAACCCGGTACAGTGTGTTGTTGATGAAAGAATAAAATAAATTTCAACCAAACGTTTGAATGAACTCGACAGATAAACACACGCTTCTCTTCACTTGTTTCCCGCTCGCTTTGTTCGCTTGCCCAATAATTTCTACGAAGATCGGATTCATGTTGGAAAATCGTCAATAAATCAATCAACTAGGTGAAGATTTATCGACATTATAGGCTATAACAGGATGTGAATGCATCCATGGCTGCATCCATGGCCAGCACACACGTCCAAAGTTTTGTGAAAATGGAAGCGATTGTCGTGTTGTGTCTGAAGGCGGGTGTGATGACAGTCTACGCTACGATGATGAGATTTCGAGAGCATACCAGGCATGATAGTCGATTGATGAACGGCTGATGACATTGCTACCATCCGAAGCGATGATAGTGGTGGCAGTTTGGAACGTTCCAATATTGCTCAGACCGTTGTAAATGCTAACCGAAAGCTTTCATGTAGGGATTTTGGGAGCATCATTCACGATTTTACATCAACCGTAACATTTGACGGAATTTGATCGGGCTTATAGTGTATGTGTAATAAACATTAGTCTCCCGCCAGTTTTGTAAAGTTTATGGCTTTTTGTGTGTGTTGGAATTTGGTTGAGAAGCACATCACTATAGCAAGAGGAACATAAAATTCATTATTGCATACATATAGGCGCGAAGAATAACAAATCTTCACACACGAGTATTTTTTTGTAAATAAAGGTAAAATTTAGTTTTGAACTATTTCAGTTTGCTGACGCATTGCATTAGCACATTGCCGCGCAACTATCAACATATTCTACTAAAGAAAATAACAAAAAACGAAAGTGAAAAGCACCAGCATCAGCACTCTATCCGGTAGAACTTGCCCAGATATGCATGAACGCCTCGAGGTAAATCACGTTTTTGTTCGGTATTATCGAAAGTTTGATCAAATAAAGCGGATCGAAACTTTGTGATGGATCACCGATTGCATTTTGCAATCGCTTTTCGTTGCTTATCCAGCAACTAGGTGATAAACAGGGATGGGGACGCTTTTCGCTCATATACCTCCTATCGTACACCGGTACTCGTGCCGAGGTTGCACACTGCACAGAAAACACAAAGTTCATAAACTGCACCATGCGCACTACTGACGGTGCTTGTGCAGATGAAGTTTCCTCCGTCCGTATAACACCTGTTTCAGTTTATTAGAGATTAGAGAGTTGAAATCTGTACCGGACATGTGGCGGGTGTTGGGCGTATCGTTCAAATCGAATTAAAATTTCACATCGCACACAATTCATGACCGGGATACATGCTTTAACTGGGTGAAAGCGTTCGGTAGAACATGCCGGCACCTCCATATTGCAATGCGGGAGTTTGCACATTTCTGCTACATGATGTTATATATTACCTGGGTTTGGAAGGTGTACGGGATGAATCAAAACGGCCGGAACGAAGTAAACCCATTTCGATCAACAATTGAGCCATTGTTCTATCGGGTGCAGGCTGACTGCACACTCTTGGATGCTTTCGGACGAGCTTGGAAGGCAAATTTGTTCAAGATATCCTTGTGAGAAAAAGCAGGAAGGGTGTATTGTTGTTGCAAGAGCTTCTGGTTTGGTCGAACGATATATTTACTATATGCCCAGCAATCTGGCACCGTAAGAAACAAAGCACTTGGAATCGGCTAGATACATGATCGGTTAGATTTGGATGTAATGCAGTGGCTGTTATCTTCCCGAGCAAACAGTGAGAACTACTGGTACGGTATGGTGAGCCGTTGTTTTCGTTCGTTCCTTTATCCCATACCAAGGATAAAGTGAACAGGATATTTTCATATCCTGGCCATCATTGCTTTGCACATCGTTTCACGGTGTGTGTGTGGAACTACGGCACTGCCACATAATATCTATTCGATGGGGTACTCCAAGTGAGTGCTCAAACTTCATCGATCAGAAGAGTGGGCAACAGCCGTCGGATTCAGTCATGAATTCAAATATTTGCCAGCTAAATTTAGACAGCTCATAGGGGAGTATTGCTACACCCACGACATACAGACTGCTTACATGGAAAGCTTAAATGGAAGTGGTCTGAAATGCTGGCTGAGATTGTGCTTCTTGAAGGATGTTGAACACCCACACCGAAGCAAAGACGCTGCTTGTATATGTTTTTGTTACCAATGTCTAGGTTACCAATAACTGATTTGGTAACTGGCTGTTGTTTGAAGTATAATCTATTAAAAATTACTGTTTTGAGGATGTTTGTAGAATTATCCGGATATTGTAGCTAAACTATAGATTGGCATTTTATCTCCAATTCTTAAAAAGAACCAATTTATGACTTAAGCATAACTTGCGAAATACTTGTCAGAAAGGCTATGTAGCCAGGTCGGAAGACTAATCTCTGTGATTATTTCAACTGGTTGTATCAGTTCTTAGTATGCCACATATATCTTTGAATATCAAAGACTTTTTAGTAATCTTTTTCCAGATATGCTAAAGCTTAACGATGACCCTTCGTTATACTAAGTCTTCAATTACGTTCGAAAATGAAATCAATCATAGAAAAGCTTTCGTTGTACAATCACTTTTCCATTCGAAAGTATATTTACTTAGTTGGTTGGTTAGGAAGAGGTACCAGAGCACAAAACTCCTCTATGCAGTTTGCTAATGCTGGGAGGCCATCCTCTCATTGACACCGGTTGCCTACATTTACCAGCAGCTTACACAAACACTCTTTATAGTGATTAAGCTTCTATTAAGCTGCATGTTTGCTTACTCCCGCAGGCGCACTGAACCTGCTTTAAAGGGCGGAAATCGGAAAAAGTTTGTCAAACACTCACATTCTACAAAATGTGCGGCAAGATGAGCACGATGAGAACGTAGCCAACGCCGGCACTGGCAACGTATTGCCCGCACAAAACGATTTGTGAGTTCGAATGAAACCGTAATGCTACACCAGATGCATGAGTTATCGCTGTTTTAGGTATGAAGTAATTATAATGCTCCACTGTTGACCTCTGCTGTTGAAGTAACGGGCATGGTCGCCAGGGTGCACCAGATTGCATCGGGCACATAGGCAAAGGACTTTTTGTTGCATCGTTCGTACTCAAAAGCAGAGCGTTTGGTAACAGATGATGGGAACGAACATTAGTGCAGCAGTAGGTTGTGTGTAAAGGAAGATAGTAGATAAATTACAGTAAATATTTTCCAACAAATGAGAAAGTTTTTCCACCTTCAAAACGCACCCAGCTACACAGATGCGGGCGCACCACCTGTTTCTAGGTGGTGTGTTTGATCAGAAGCAAAAGCTTTTGCCTTGCCGACGAATAATTGGTTCTTGTTTACACTGGGTACACCCCAAAATTGCTGGGGAAGGCTGTAAGTCCCTTCGTACCGACCCGGGAGCTTTTGCTGGACCGAACCATCTGCCAGGATCAGGTGTCGGTGGCATGTGTGAGCATTAAAACGGTGCAGAATTATTTATAACTTTGTCCAACACTCACACACACACACACTCGCACACACTCGCACACACATTCGCACGGTACAACATAAGCACACTGATTTTGAAGCAGCTAAAGAGGCTAAACATAAGTGTGGTTAAATTTAATTCCCTTTCCAGTTAGACGCGTTGATTGGCAGTGGAAAGGAACATTTTCGGGAGTTTTCTAAAAAATCAAACCTTACGATCCTTTGCGGGCTGACGGTGTATGTGGTGGGACCCTTTTTCGGTGGATGGTTTTTTTTTCAAATTAAAGTGCAAACAAGCCGGGATTCCGAGCAAGATGGATTAGTCACAGAAAAGGTGAGATAATTGAATGGGGGCTGCTACATTACAGAAAGGTTAAAAAGGCAGGCCCCCTGTTCGGAGGGGGTGTTGATTAAATATGAGCAAAGCGTCAGTGATTTAAACATCGTTTGATTATCTCCACCCGTACGCTGGTAAATGGTAAATGTGTTGATGCGTCAGTTTTCAAAGTACACCTCGCACACTGAGTTTATTATAATCGAAGTCTCCCACCCCCCCCCATCAACGGTACGTCACGGTAGCTGACAGTGTTCGGCGTTGGGTTCATTCCCATTTCTGTGTGAATGTGTTTCAATGGCCGGTTGATAAGCTCAATTCGTATAAATTGCCCACAACGGTACGGTTCGTGGTACAAAACTAAAAAAAAAAGAACAAGGATCAAACTTCCCACACCATGAGCGTGATTCACGAGCTCGCGGTCAATTTACTCGTTGGCACCCCGTACCCGGTGCGGGTGGTCGCGAGTGGTCATTTCCTGTCCGTTCCTCATGGTTTGTGGCAAATGGTAGGTGGGTCCTTTTTTTTTTTGGCTTTCTCTCCCCGCCAGACGTCCGTGGTCGATGCGTGGCACGTAATCATCGATAGTCGTAATTTTTCTGGTAGTCGTGAAATGAATATTCATCATCGGTCAAATGCGCGCGAAACGCTGCCAACGGGCTGGGACGGAACCTCCCGGAAATGGACCATGATGATGAACTGAGCGCGCGTGTATCCTGCGCCAAGGATATTCAGATGATTGAGCCAGTCGACCGTTCTCGGGTCGTACGGTTTTGATGGCTGGACGATAAATTAGATTTTTATTCGATTACCTTTTCAAGAATCGGACGGTTGGCTCTGTGGATCGGTGCGTTTTGGTGAGGTTCCGGAGCACGTAATTTTGAGCACGAGTTTGACGAGATCGTTCCGATCATCGTTTGGCAACGGGCGGTGGAGTTTACGGTTTAGTTGGATGGTTTGTTGAAATTTTGCCAAACATTATGATATGATTTTTATACGCGAGGACACTGACGGTGTATGGATGCACCGTTTGGGGGCTTTGAGTGATTGGTCATTGCTTGGTAAAACAGAAGCTTGATGGGTGGACGTTGAGTTGATTGTCCCACGGTTGAATGTTTGCACAGCTGGATGAATACTGAGTGCATATTAAGAAGCAGTACATCCTTAGACGTAAATTACGCTTTCAGTTTTTTTTTTGTGCCTAAATGTATGCAATCAAATAAAGAAATACGTTTTAATTACTTTTCCACAGCTTCTAAGCGGTTATTTGTATTCGAATTGCATACTTTTAGGTTAATTTAACATAATATAAAGCTGAGCCACCTAGGAGAGATATCCTTCTCATCTTCGTCCTGTTCTACTTGGCATCTCTTCTGCACTAAGTTTTATCCGTCGGATCAAGAACAACAAGGCACCAGATACCGACGGAATAGAAGCCGAGCTGATCAAAAACGGAGGTGCAGCACTCGAACAGAAAATTCATCAAATCATTACTGAGATATGGGATAGCGAATCGATGCCTTGTGATTGGAATCTTGGCATCTTCTACCCCAAATACAAGCAGGGAGATAGGCTATAGTGCAGCAACTACAGGGGTATTACGGTGTTGAATACCGCCTACAAGATTCTCTCCCTAGTTATATAAGATAGGCTTGTCCCATTCGATGAAGAGATAGTTGGAAACTATCAAAGAGGATTTCGAAACGGAAAATCAACCACTGACCAGATATTCACCATGCGGCAAATCTTGGAGAAGATGGCGGAGCAGCAGCTACACTCCTACCATCTCTTCATTGATTTTAAAGCCGCATACGATAGCATAGCCAGGGTAAAACTATACGACGCAATGAGCTCATTTGGAATCCCGGCCAAGCTTACCAGGCTTGTACGTATGACGATGACCAACATCACATGCCAGGTGAAGGTGGATGGAAAACTCTCAGGGCCCTTTGCTACCACCAAGGGTCTGCGCCAGGGAGACGGGCTTGCTTGCCTCCTATTCAATCTGGCGCTAGAGAGGGCCATCCGAGACTCGGAGGTGGAAACTTCGGGGACCATCTTCTATAAGTCACTCCAGATCTTGGCATACGCTGATGACATAGACATCATTGGTTTGAGGCTCTCCTATGTAGCAGAAGCTTACCAAAGGATCGAGCATGCGGCACTGAACCTCGGGTTGGAGATTAACGAGGCAAAAACCAAAATGATGGTGGCACCACCAGCGGCCCTGCTAACAAACACTGATTTACGCAGGGGTGATGTACAGATAGGTGATCGCACCTTCGAAGTCGTCCAAAACTTCACCTATCTGGGGTCAAAAGTCAGTACCGACAACAACATAGACGTTGAGTTGCGCGCAAGGGTGCTGGCTGCCAACCGGTCATACTACAGTCTGAGGAAACTTCTCCACTCAAAATACCTGTCGCGACGGACAAAGCTGGGACTGTATAGAACCTTTATTGTCCCAGTACTCACATACGCCTCTGAGACATGGACTTTGTCCAAAACTGACGAAACCCTCTTAGCCGCGTTCGAGAGGAAGATGCTCAGAAGGATTTTTGGCCCCGTATGTGTGGAAGGACAATGGAGGAGCCGCTACAACGACGAGCTCTATGAGCTGTACGGTGATCTCACTATCGTGCAGCGAATTAGGCTCGCCAGGCTCCGGTGGGCTGGTCATGTCATGAGAATGGCACCGGACGACCCAGCCCGTAAAGTCCTTTTAGGCCGTCCACATGGACAGGGGATGCGTGGTAGGCCCAAACTGAGATGGAGTGATGGCGTTGATGCGTCCGCCAGAACGGCCGGGATATTGGATTGGGAGGCGACGGGGCTAGACCGTGAGCGGTATCGAGGATTGTTGCAGCAGGCCAAGACAGCGAAGCGGTTGTAGCGCCTGATAAGTAAGTAAGTAAATAGTTGGTTTTATAAAATTGAGTGGAAAATACACTAACTAACTGGTCACTGGTTACGGATTTTCAATATTCAACGCATTATTATTAACTTAATTACTTTACGACGCTATGATGGGCCAGTGCGATGGGATTAAATTTTCCGCTCAACTGCATTAATTAATAAGCACACTCAATCTCCGATCCGACCAATTAACGTTTAATCCCAGCATTCGGAACGCTTTATCTGAACGGGTGTTTTGCTGTTTACTGGTGGCATTACCACATTGAGAACGGAACGGGAAAGATGAGTTTAATGTGCTACCATTTTTCGCACCTTTTTTTGCTGCTCCTCGCTGTTCCTCTGTACAGAGTTTCCTCTGTGGTTGTCTGTTTAGGTGAACATTCAAAATGGTGGACGGAGTAGGATCAACCGAAAGCAACCGCTCATCTGCGACTGATGCAAAAGTAAATGGGCCTGAACGAAAGGCGCTCACAAAATGGCCCCAAGGTTATGGTAGTGGGTTTTTCGGTTTTTTTGCCTCCGACTGCTGCTGTTGTGTTTTCGCACCCAGCAATTATGCCATTAGTATTATCATCGGCTAAATGGTGAGACATAAAACACCATTAATTTGGCCCTTTGGCAGCGTAGCTGGCGATTGTGATTTTGTTGTTTGGGCCAGACGTTACCGAGCGCTAACCGTTCGCGCGAGCGGGTATTATGTCCAGATTTTAATACCAATGTTCCACCCAATGATACTGGGAAGATGGGTGGAGCTTTTTTTTGTTGCTGCTTGTCAATGCTCAAGGGCTTGCCCTTTCGATGATGGTATGGTCTATATCGATTCTCTTTTGCTCACAAATTTCCCATTTGTTTCGCAGTCGAAAAGCAAACTAGAACAAAATGCAAACCATCCGATGGTGCAAAAAAACAACCAAAGTAACGCTTCTCCTGTTTGGGGCGAGTCCGACTCATCAGCGCGATTGTGGAGGGTGTTGTGTACGAGGAGCGAATCGTAAAAATAAATTACTCTACTCGTAAACATAAAAATACACATTTGCACATTTGTAAGACTATAAAAGCTAATAATGCTTCGGGTGTTCGGGTGAGGCGAAGACTCTAGAATCTGACTTTCGCACGTTTCGCACGGCAAGGTTACGGAAACGGGAGTGGTCTTTCCGGACACGCGGTCAAGGAAACGGAAGGATGTTGTGCGAATATTTTACGCGCAACCAGAAGTGGCATCAGCCTACCCAAGATCGTACGCCACGCTAATGCACATCATCCTTCTGAGGTACCTTGCACGGTCCAAGTGCCAAGCAAGCGACAAACAAATTCTGACACCCTTGCGGAACAAACAACGATACTCCAACAGTGAAAGCCTCCAGTGAGACTTTCGACCAAAATCGGGAAGAATTGATTGTTGTTGATTTTATTTTTCGCTTCATTGCCGGAGCCCCTAGTTCCGTAGGGAGGACATTATGTTGTCGCTCGGGCCTGCGTCTATTTGTGTTTATTTTCGTATTGTGTAGGGGTTTTTGTTTTGTTTATTGTTTGTGCTATCCCGGGCACAAAGCGATACTAGCCTCGAACCTGGAGGCTCCATAATAGCGTGCGGTCGTTTTTAAAATTGATCCATATTTCGCATTCCGCGTAGAAGTGAGAACGATAAATGAAATAAAATTTTAACTTCCCCAATAACGGATCGTTATCCGTTTGTCGTTTTATCGTTTGTTTTCTCCTCCATTTCGTTTCCATTCCTTTCGGTGAAATCGTTTCGTCACTTTCAAACCATTCCGGTCGGGGGGGTTTTTTTCGGCTCTCGTCTGTTATCGGAACCGTGTCATCCGCAGCGTTTATTGAACTGGGGTTTTTTCTTTCGTTGCATTATTATTGGAAGCGGAAAAGCTTTATCATTTGGCGTTTTTTTGTCCATTCGCATGCCTATGCTCAGCGGTTTCAAACGGTGCTGTTGAATGGTTTTATTCGGTTCATCGAGGAATGGTACCAAAAAAACAGGAAGGAATAAAAACTTGCGTTCCACACAACCGATAAAAAAATCGCCTTTGCGAATTGGTGTCCCAGTGGTGCAAAAGTGGAACTGGTGCTGGGAGGTTTTGTTTTTTTTTGGTTGTTACTGTTGTGCCTGCCCAAACGATCGGAAAAGCGGGTTGGTCATTAAAAAAATAGTCCACTAAATTTGCACCTAATTCAGCGCGAGAGTGAATATAAATTTTATGGCACAAGCTTATGGGAAGACACTTTTCGCGTTTTGTTTTGCACTGAAATGCTGCATTTACGGCACCAAATTCGATTGTAGTGAAACAGAAGTGCACAGTGTCTGTTAGAATGTTTTGCTGGTGGCTGTGGTGGTTAGACGCGTTTGTTTGTGCTGGTTTTTTTTTCGTGGCAGGGGGACATATAAATAGAAGCAGTAATTTGCATCCCTCTTAACGAGTTCGATGGGTTTAGTTTATTTTTCACGGCTGACTGGAAGCTGGTGAATCTGATCGCCGGATGTTCATGTAACCGGTGGTGTATGAATTCGAATTAGAATTAACTCTTACGAAGCGGTAAGCAAATTGAACCGTCATGTTACTGAAAGGTTCACAGGAGAGCAGTTTGAAGTGCAGGTTGAATGCAGTTAATTAAATCAAAAAAGAGGTGATAGGGTAGATGCGACAGCGGAGCCGGTCTTCACACGGCAGGACCGGAGTTTAAGTCTCATCTGGGCCGTTCCTCCATAGTAAGGACTGACTATCCAACTATGTGGTAAAAATAAGTCTAGTAAGCCAACAATGGCAGGCATGACCTAAGAGGTCGTTAGGCCAAGAAAGAAGAAGAAGAAGAAGAAGAAAAAGAAGATTTTTGACCCGCTTGCCATAAAGTAAATGGAAAGCTTGCAGATAATTGTTGAGACTTAACGAGACTTAATTTTTAATGCCTTGATCAGATGCTAACTGTTTCACTATTTGGGAAATTGAATCCCATGTTTTTTGAGTTTTTATCGATAGTTCAGTTCTTTTTATATCATTTGAGGCATTGTTCAAGAGTATGGCATCTTCTCTACTTTGGAGTCATTATTGACTCAAAACTCTCCTTCACCCAACACATCAACACCATAAAACAATCCA
>LULA01018346.1:0-10251 GCA_002091835.1 Anopheles maculatus | reverse complement strand
TTTTTTTTAATTTCATTTCATTCTTATGTTCCTGATTGCACCTTGCACCTTGGCCACGCAGGAAATTACACATGAGATTGCAGCAACACTCCCGTTTCTTCGCATCTGATTTTACAATAATGATTGTATTACGTGCGCTGGTGTTCCTGTGGTCATTTTCCATAGCGCCTAAAACCGCCACACGCTTCTATTCCGAAGGTGGTCCGTTGGCAAACTATAATCAATTGTAGACATTGTTTAATTTTTTTTATATTGTTATGATCTGGATCTTTCCTTACTGCAAATTCCATGGCATTTTAATTCTTAACCACTTTTTGCTCAACCCTAAAAAACACAAAACATTGCTAAGAATAATCGGAGGGATCGAATTCTTATAGACTTAACGCAAATTGAGCTTGACTTGAAAAACAAGCCCTTGTTACATTTATTACAGACGAATGAGACATGCATTCCGATCAAATTCTCCAGTTCGCCGTAAACGGATTTAAAACAAAATTTCAAGTGAACACAGTTCACGAATTAGGTAGTTTGTTAAAATAGTTATTTTGATCTTCTAATACTTTAAAGAACATCAAAATCATAATATTTCCTATTTTTGCCAACTTTCATTTAGTTTATGGGAGTTTTCTATAAACAGACACAAATTATTAAAATAAATCGACCCAAAAAACACTGTAATTTTTAACTACTTATGCCACTGGAATATTACATAAATATGGTGTCTTTGTAACAAGCACATAGTAATGCATAACGCTGAAGACAACACTGTTCTTTAAAAGCAGCCGCAAGAAGCAATCTTACAATCAGTTCTTTGGATATTGCTGTATCTTCTCATTGCTCAACCGTATAGCACAATTTAGTAACGTTATACTAATAGCATTGTCATCACTATTGCTACTAAGGTATCAGTGTTGTACCTTGTCCTTACGTTGCCAGGAATAAAACTTCTAGCTTTACCGGTGTTCGTGCATAGGATCGTTCATACCTCTAACCTCAAACAAGTTAGTGTTGAGCGACGAGTTCTACTGCACTGGTGTGTATATTTATACAACAGTATTATAAATGTAGTAAAAGTGATTTAGCATTTACTTTGTAAAGAGACGAAAGAGGTCCAAGAGAACCAAAGTCTCTCAAACTCTACAAACAACAACATTTACTTTGTAAACTCTTTTTGATTTCACTCATTTACAAATTTTGACTGCAGCCCATTTGTTACACATTTCATTGAAGTCGGAAAATAAATCTGAAAAATTCTTATCAATTTGCAAACCATTAACACCCAAAAGGTTTTCTAAGACAATTTGTAACGATTTCATACACATATTGAGTTCGATGTGAACTCCTACACATACAACCACCAGTGTACAACATATGCACACACGCGTTCGTCGCTCAAACTGGCAGCAGGCACAAAAATTGCCGTAGAAACATCACCACACTGCAGTGTGGTTCAGATGTCTCAGGAGCAATTCACGTCACCCTGCACTTTAACGCCGAACAGCAGCAGCCCGTAGGCACACCGCACGGATACGCTATCCGCACAACGGTACGAAAACCTGAATAGCAGATGTTCCAAACAAAGTGGTGAAAAGGAGACGCAAGGGCACGTTCTGTTTAGTAGCCTAAGAAAGAAACAACCGAATCAGACCTTTTCGCCACCGTCTTCTTCTAACGTATGCCTTCGCCAACGGCGCCGTTTCGTTGTGTTTTCTCTTGGTTAAAAAAATGGTTGTGCTTTTTTGGATTTTTACTCTCTTTTTATATCCCTCTCCGGTTCGGTTTTGTCGCTGGTTTGCAGCATTTTTCTGTTCCTTACCACATGGCGCATTTTAAGATCTTGCACGATCTTCTACGCACCCTCCATGCTCATCCTGTTTGTCAGGGCCGGTTAGTTGACTAGATAATAGCCGGCTGTGTATATATAGGGTATTCGGGATAAATTTGACGTATTTACGCATATTTTTTCTACAGGTTAAATGTATGAACACGCACTATTCGACACTTAAAACCGGACATCAAAATTGGATGTTACGACTATATAGGATATTATGATGATTGGGGCCTATAACTCCAAAAAATACAATGACCATCCTGGCATTAACCAGAAACCTACCCAGTTGATGAATAACATAAAAAACTGTTTTTGTGGCCCTTTCCAGAGAGACTGTAGCATCAGATTGTACGAGATTTTCAGACAGCATAAAGCTGTATCAATGCGAATAGTGCTTTTCCAGTGAATCTTGTTGACAGTATTATAATAATATATCATGTCTGTAATTTGTAATTTGTAATGTATTTTTTTTTGCCAATTAATAAAATTTGATACATATATAGACTTTTTTCTCTCATTCAAATTTATCTCCTTATAAAACTGTGTATAACTCTACGGAGTTCAATAAGTTCAAATACACGTTTGAAACGCGTTAAAAAGATAAAAATACGAGATTTTCTTTTGAGAGAGACACCATTAACAATACCACATAATGTACAGAATGGATGAGGTGACATCCTCATCGTGCATAGCGATTCTTCATGGATTATACACTACACACTATCATTCATTGATGGCCAAATGGGTAGAAATATTTTTGCACTTGTTGAAATTACGCATCAGAATGCAGTTGCAAATGTATATCGCTCATCTACAACCACCTCCACGCTTCTCTTGTTCCAGTGACAAAATAGCAGTTTACCTAAAATGCACAACCCTTCTCACAAGCGGGGACGGATAATATCTTTAAAAATGCGTCACCATTGCAACACATCAAAGTCGGAGTCCGCCATGCTTTACTGCATTGCTAGCAAAACAAACTAAGACCTCACTCGATTTTATTTCAAGTTAAATTTTCCCAGGCTTGGACAAACAACCATGCTGATTTGCAATCAGTGCAGAGGAGGAATACGTAAGTAAAAGGTGGCAGAGGCAGAAGTAGAGGTGCTTAAATGTCATTGGATCCCAAAAAACTTCCACCTTTGTCAGTGGGGGAGACTTTGGGTGCGACTCGATATATAATTCCAACATTACACCTTCCATTTACGAGCGTTGCGCGATGCAACTGCAATTGGAACTGCAACACTGCAAACTTGCTCTCTAACGGCATGAACCAAGGCACAGCCAAATCAGCAAACTTTTAAAAATTGCATACAATCTTCATTCGACCTAAAACATGGGTATTTGGCAGAATAAAATTGTAATAATTGTAATTGTAATATGTATTCAAGATTGCAAACTTCTATAAAGCGATTGTAATATTCTCCTATTCATTTTAAACATTCCCCTATGAGATTCAACAATTTCATTGTATGGATCGAATTACATGACTTATTATTTATTTAACAGTATTATTTATAAAATTCTCGCTCTTCATTCCACCACATAAATAAGTACTACAGAACCCCCGTCTGATGTTGTATCTTCTTCTTCTTTCTTGGCCTAACGACCTTCTTAGGTCATGCCTGCCATTTTCGGCTTACTAGACTTATTGTTACCGCATAGTTGGATAGTCAGTCCTCACTATGGGGGAACGACCCAGATGAGACTTGAACCCCGGTCCTGCCGTGTGAAGACCAGCGCCGCTGTAGCCGCTGATTTTGTATACAAACCGATAAATATACACATGACGAAACAGATTGAAATTGTTTCGGGGAGAAAAAACACATTGCTAGGAAACAGCCGTTGCACACATCCGGCATGGTTCTTTGTATTGGAGAGGAAGCAGCTGGCTCTGCTCAGTGCTTCTGCTCGACGTAAAAACACACGGGTATAGTTTTACATTTTTTATCACGGTTTACGCGCCTGCTGTCACACTTTTTGCTTCTGGAACTTTGACTACAAAGCTCCCAAATTTTTAACATAAATACAATTCGACTGATTGATGGATGCAGTGAAACAGTTTCTATTCGTATATAATACTCATTTTCGATAATACACTTTTTACGAGTCTTTTTATAAAAAATCCTCCCCCACAAAAAAAAAACCAAAAATTCTACTTACCGGCCAAACGAACTCGAACGGAAACCGTAACGGGTTTGCGAAGCCTTCCGTCGTGCCTTTGATCGCTGTAAAGTTCAGTGTCGTCCCTTCCAGGACGGGCGTTATGGCGTCACCGAAAGTGCAGGGAGAGGTTGTATCGATTGTGGCCTGGTACTGCTTCAGGCAAACGCGAAACCTTGTTTTACAGGTTCCGATGCATCGACCGAGCGCATCCGCCTTGCCAGAGCAGCACCTTTCATTGTAGTCGATACTTTTTTCATTTTGAAAGTATCGCAGCTCCAGCTCAAACAGTCCCGTACCGGCAACCTACATAGTGAGAAAAGAGAGAAACAGGAAGACAAGCATACAATTAAAATCCGAAATTTCAGGAGAGCTATATTCATGCTCAAGCATGACCCCCTCACTCATGCATCCGAGTGAGTGAATCATGTACGTAGTTTTTAAATCGACGGATACAAAAAAAAACAAGAAAAACGTAAGCATAAAAGGCCGTATGACTTATGTTAGTGATCGTGAAGTCAAACGAACCAGCAGTGCTATCGCGCAAAGAAGCAATCAAAATGCCACATATTAGTGTCTGCGGCCATGCATTCGCACATGTTTCGATACATACAGTACATTCACGCTCCTTCTACAAACAAGCAGTATAATGATGAGCAACAGAGCTTCCATACAAAAAAGCAATGAGGCCTTTTTTTTAATTTTATTGTTTTGGGAGTTTATGGTAAATAGCAATGGGAAAACAGTGAAAAATATGTATGTGGCTTAAACCCCCCATTAAATAATTTAACTTTGAAAAATTCAGTACTATTTTGGTTTTGTTTTGTGTTGTTTTTTGAAGAGATAGTCTTGTTAAAATTTATGTTTACTAGTATTTCAGCCTTACGTTATAGCCAAGCAACAAACAATAAAAAAAAAAAACAAAATATAAAAATTACAGTCGCTGTTGCTTTTAAAACATCCCAGAAGTTAGAACTGATCATTCTCCGATCGTCATTACCAAATCAAATTCGTAACAAGCTATCTCATCTGTTCTACCGTAATGAAATCCATAGTACAGCTCTGAACCTTTCTCCATAATTCCAATATTGTGTAATCCCTGCACCTTAACAGAGATCCCGATTTCGACACCTTTACCACACGATGATTATCTAATCCGGATTAAGTTAGTTTAGTAGTATATACTATACGATGCTACGATATTATCGTTTTCATAATGGTAATGAGTCATCAAATGAGATAAAACAAAAGATACGAAGCAACTAGAGTTCGAAAGAGTGAGATGCTTTAATTTTATTTTTATTGTAGATGTACATCTCCACTGTGAACGGCTACAGTTGCACTGTTTATCCCCAGCGGGTTCATTTGTAAAGCGCACGAAATATTTTTTTTTTTTCTCTGGCTCTACAACCTCAGTCGGTCTTGGCCTGCTATTTCTAGCTTTCTATGACTTGATTTTACCCGTAGCTGGATAGTCAGTCCTGCGTACGGGGAGGCGGTCCGCCGGGATTCGAACCCCGGTCCTGCCGTGTGAAGACCGGCGCCGCTATCGGATACACCACCGGGCCGCCCCGGCACGAAATATATAACAAAGTAAATTAATTGAAAGCAGTGAACCTTACCCCTTTTTCATTATAGGACATAAACATTTGAGCTGTAAGCTTTAACTGTAGTCAACTATACAAACTTTTATTTCAAACCCACGGAAACACATGATTAAGAAAGCTTAAAAGCAACGGAAAACCGAAACGTAAGATGCGCAGTGTGCTGCATGCATGTACGAGCTGGTGCTGGTACAAATAGAAAACAAAAGGTGAGCCGACAAATTACGACAATGATAGAAACATAAACACGCTTTAAAGTGAAGCTGTAATGATAAGAATCGAAATAAACCTCGTACCCGCAAGTAATAAAAATACCAAATTAAAAACAACACTGAACCGAGCGAAAATGTTTCGTATAAAAACAGAAGGCAAATTAACAAAAAAATCAACCATGGTTTCTGACCAGCAGATCGTGAAGAAGTACGAGGGAAGACAAAAAGGAATCAGGTTAAACCTTTTTAATGTTTGGCTGTGTGATTCTATCCAACTAAACAACCATTTCTGGAGCTGGAAAGACGCAAAACGGTTGCAGTGCCTGATAAGTAAAGTAGGTAACTAATAAACTGTTTACAATGTTTGTCGGTTTAATGTTGAAGAATATCATCATGATCGGATTTTCTTGACTACTTGTAAGACTGTCAGTGTATGTCACTTTGTACCATTACAGTGTTTTCCTTTTCAGTTCAAAAATATGATGGAATGTTTCAAATACGTAATACGCCAGCTAAAAGAGCCACTGCCAATTTTGAAGTCTATCGTACCTATTACAGACTTCTTATTCTATATTTCAATTTGACTGGAAAACTCTGTAATTTATATGTATTCCTTACACACTGTACATCAATGCAGAACACTTTACTCTATTATAAGAACGGATAAAAAACTAACGCTCCATAATAGCAAACACTAAACTCCCAACGGTTCTCTTTCCTTCGCTTGTTCTATGTTTGCGATACAAAAGGACACGAAAACGTCAGACCGGAAGCGTCAGATTTCCTGTTCTGCGTGCGAACGTTTCAAACGTGTGTGTTCTTCGACGTTGTGCTCGTTTAGCGCGCCACACAATGGATACCTGCAGCACCGTGTCTGAGTGCTCTAAAAACTTGTGTGCATCTGGTTGAAAACGGATTCACCACAGGCAGGAGCTTCACAGCAATATCCATCATCCGGTGCTAAACAAGCGACCGGAAGTGAATCGAAAAGCGACACTTAGCGAAGAAATTGCCAACAAGACGAAATGGAAAATAACAGTTGGTATGCTATCGAAAAAACATGTGCATTTTTTGTGTGTCGAGATTCACCAAAAGAGACATTCAATACTCTTAATGGAATGGATAATATTTGTTCTTGTTTATTTTTTGTTTTTTTTTTCGGATGAAAAATTCATCTTTAATATTTGAAGCATTTTTTTGCATTAAATATTCGGGTAAGACCGATTTTGTAAACAGTGTGTGCAAAAACGAATTTGTTATATTGTCATTTGCGCCCAATTGATGATCCAAACTTCATTGGAATAATTCAACAAAGCCGAATACCGCAACAAATACTTTTGTCTAGTTTCTGCCATTCTTTCCCAAGCAGCTACTTAGCGGTGAATCACAGAAAGCACAGCCCTTCTGTGCTCTACACCTTCTAACTCAGCTAATGTAGTCATTGTACATGCACATCAATACTCTCCGGATGTAAGCATTAAGCAACAAATACTGCGATCAGTGAATGAATAGGTAAAGAAAACAATATCTCATAATCAAGAACTCGGTGATCCTGATTTTCAATCTTTGAAGTTCACATAAAGATGCTCTTTCTTCTGCAACCCCCGCTCCTGCCTGCTGCAACTGAGACGCCGACCACGGAGAAGGGAAAAAAGATAATTTAGTTAGGTAAACATGATACACGGGAACGATAGAGACGGAAAGATGGATAAAAAAAAAGATTGCTAGGTGAGAATGTATGTTTTTAGTAAAGCAAGGTTTGTTGATAGGCCACCTCCTCATGGCGGGTGGCGCACAAGGAACAATCCAACAACGGAGAACAAAACAAATTTTCTCAAAAGGCCGAATGAGTAAAGAATAAAATCTGACGAACGAAGAATGATCGAGCGAACGGTAAGAAAGGTTTGCTTCTTCAGTAGCCAAAAACCCATCTCCGCTGCTTACAACAGCATTACGGAGCATGGGAGCATCAACGGCGAAGGAATGGTGGCTGATTTTTCCCCTTTTTTCATGCCTTAATCATCTTCCTCTAGAAGTGTAAACACACACAAAAAAAAGAAGCAAACAAGTAATAATATCTACCTACAGCGCCACGACTAGGCGAAAAGAAAACAAGAATAAAAAATTAACACTTACAGTTGATTTCTCCTGATCCACATCGTTCGCCCACCCAGCATAAATGATCACATGTTCTTCACCTTCCTCATTTCTTTGCCCACCCATTTTCTCACACACCGAGTTTTCCATGATCCCTCCTCTGCGTCAATCTTTTTTCGTTCGTCCGATAGTTGTCTGATGAGTTTACCGATCAAATTTACCGGTTCAACACAAGTCGGTTAACAAACCTCTTCATTTCAATAGGCGCATTAATGGCAATTCCATCAATAGTCCAAAACCATCACTCTGGTGTTCTCACTTCCATTTTTCGCTCCTTCTCACCACTTCCAACCCATGAATCATTCGTAGAGGAAAACATCGAGAGCGTGAAGCAGAAACTTCCCTGTCATCCTATATACACACAGGCCGGCCACCACCTGTGTGCTCTCATTGGAGCGAACCTTGGTGGACGGGCAAAGCCCTAAAATCTTTGTGAGGATCGCTGCGCGTCTACTTAAGGGCTGGACGCAGGAAGAGGGTGGTAAGTCATTCATTGGTGTTTTCATTTTATTTTAAATGCGATTGTGTACGCTTGTTTCACGGTTTTTGTTGTTTTGTTATTTTGTTGGATGGTAGCGCGGCAACAGACAGATTTTACTAAGTTGGCCCCAGCTTTCCCCACGTTGATTCTTTCTTTTCGTTAATCGAGCTGCTAGCCGTTAAGAGCAAAATTGTGTGTAGTAAGAAGTATGCAGCATAAAAATCACTACCCCATATCATTCCATTCCACTCTTGCACGAATGTGTGTGTGTGTGTCAGTGAGTTTGCTCGCACACATACTTGCTAGTAACATGCTTGCTTCCCACTCCACGGGGGAACGCAACTGAATCTATAGATACCATCTTATTTAATACAATCAATTTTGTCGATCGCAATCAACGATCAGCTTAGCCTGGACCCCATTCATCTTCCTCTCCCTTCCTACCCCCACCTTAGAGGGAGGGTGGTGGAGCACACTTAACACAACTATAAGTTCTAGCATCTTGCTGCTTCTTTGCGTGAGCATAATCGAGCAACACCAAAATACTAGCCACTAACATATCTTCGTCAACTGAGCCAGGCAAGTTCTGGCACCATCTTCTGAGCGCAAAGAAGCAATACACATTTTTCGCGCCTGAAGCTCAGCAGAAAGAAGAATGCCACCACCAACCATCAACTAAAGTGTTGTACTTTGGGCTACCATTAACAACCACTCAATGAAAGAAAGCCAGCACGATCGTATAAAGCTCTGCTGCTTATTGTTGTTGAATGTTATTCTTTCTTACTTCCTTGAAGTGACCATCCATACTCGATCAATTTCGTTCTATTAATTTGCTCTTCAATTCCTACCTATCTTTCTTAAATTTATATACGTTACTGTTTGGCTGTTTTTTTTATCATTTGGCGGTTTGTCTGCGGACCAACGTCGTTACTCGATGTTATCCGTTTCGGAGAAAAAAGAACCAATGAAAGGTGTTTCGTTTTGACTTGTTAATTTGGATTTGCTGATTTAGGTCAATGCGGAGGTCTGCAAACTTCTCGATGTTTATAAAGGAACAGTTATTTAGTCTAGTAAAGAGCATGGTATATCTTTCGCAAAATCTTTATCAAGATGAGTGTTACGCATCATAACTTCAGATTGTGTGCGAATACATCTGCTACGAATGCTGTTTAAAGAGAGAATTTTGTAGTTGAAGCTATTTTTGAAAACTTTTTAGGCTAGTATTCCGTCGAATGAAGACTGTTGATGCAATGTAAAACCTTTGGAAGAATTATTGTTGAAATAATGTAGGAGCATTTCAATTGGAGAAACTCACATTATATATACTGGACGGCATATTAATATACAACCTATGCATTAATTAACCTATAGAAAAAATGTGGTGTATAGTTGTCATAATAGATTTCAAATAAAAAAAATTAGCTATACAAAACTGTTTCTGTAAAGTACTAGGCACTGTCTTAGTAACTGTATGTTCAATCTTTATCCAAACTCTGCTTATTACTTACTCTATTCGAATTTATCTGACCTGGTTCTGGTCCGGCATATTCCGTACATTATATTGAACTGTGTTACTTGCTGGGTGGTTTTCCCCAGGAGCAAAAGTTCTTCTTCATTGGCACAAAAACCCCGAGAAATCATGGCCTAATATTTCTGATTCCTTACTTAATTTTGCTGTATCTGTGTTTTTTTACACAGTCCTGCGTGTTGACAAATGGTCTAAAGAGAGTTTGTACCTGTCGATTTGTGTTAGCAACTGGCACCGCTACGGCCTGATTCCATGGTCTCTAAACCAAGAACGAA